>VXBJ01007380.1:96170-138294 GCA_013400055.1 Nycticryphes semicollaris
GCCCTACGGCACCATGGACAGCTCCCACCTCTTCCACCTCAAGCCGCCCCACGCCTACGGCGCCGCGCTCGACCCCTTCTTCGAGAGCGGCCTGGCGGAGGGAGCCAGCCCCGCCTTCGACGGGCCCCTCAGCCCGCCCCTCAGCGTCAACGGCAACTTCTCCTTCAAGCACGAACCGGCCGCCGACTTCGACAAGAGCTACGCCTTCACCATGCACTACCCCGCCGCCGCCGCGCTGGCCGCCGCCCCCGCCCACGCCGCCATCTTCCCGCCCGCCGCCGCCACCTCCCGCTGTGAGATCCCCGTCGACGGCCTGGCGTCCTACGAGGGCCACCCCCACCACGAGCGGGTCCTCAGCGCCCAGCTCAACGCCATCTTCCACGACTGAGCCTCCCCTCTCCTGCCCCTCGGCGAGCCCCGTCGCCCGCCGGTGGCCACCGCCTTGTTTACAGGGGGCAGCCCGGCGGGACCCGCCGCTGCCTTCGGGGGCCGCCGCGTCCCCGCTCACCTTCTGTCTCGCTTCTGCCCCTCGGGGCGAGAGTGTAAATTCGCGGGTAGGGGCACTGGGATCGCGACAATTACCTGATCGGGATGACAAAAAAAAAAAAAATCACAAGCAATAATTAGGATCTATGCAATTTTTAAACTAGCGATGGGCCAATTACAAAATATATATGAAATCTATATTTTTCAACCAACGTTTTACTACTTGTTACCTTTCCCATGCTGAATTATTTTGTTGTGATTTTGTACAGAATTTTTAATGACTTTTTATAACGTGAATTTCCTATTTTAAACCATGCAGCTTCATCAATTTTTATACATATTGGAAAGGTAGAATTATATCTAATTTATACAAAATAATTTAACTAATTTAAACCAGCAGAAAAGTGCTTAGAGAAGTTATGTTGCCTTAGCACTTCTTTCCTTTTAAATAGTTGAAGAAGAAAAAAAATGCACAATCCGGGCAATTTCTTTCCCATTAAAGTATCTTTTTTGTTTTTCTCTTATTTTTTTTTTCTTTTTCCTTTCCCCCTACAATAAGAACCAGATCCCCTAGGTCTTGAGAAGATATAAGAACGAGAGACTTATTTTCTATTAAAACATATCAATTCAACACATTACTTGCACAAACTTGTATATAAATATTATAAGCAAATGCCAACACCCTTTTTAAATCGAAAGCTGCTTGACTATCACATACAATTTGCACTGTTTCTTTTTAGTCTTTGAACCCTTTGGCATTCCGTGGTTTTTTTGAAGAGAACTTGAAGATGTTAATGTTTCCAGGCGATATAAATGCATGATTTTATACATGTTCACACAATCCGTGGTTGTCATACGCTCATCTTATAAATCGGAACCTAAAACTAATCAGGTTGTTAAAGTCGGGCTATATACCTATTGTAGTCGATTAGTACGGTAGCTTGAAACAAATTCAAACCATTTAATCCGTAATTAGAACAATAGCTATTGCATGTACAATGCAGTCCAGAATAAGTGCTGTTTGAAATGTAACGCTGGTTCAACTGGAATCAATCTGTACTGTAATTTTGTTTGTAATCCTGTATATTATGGTGTAATGCACACTGGGAATTTAGAAAACATTCATCCTTTGGCAACAACATAGTATTGAACATTTGGTCGAATGTTGCATTTCTCCTTAAATGTGATTATTTTTTTTTTCTTAGTGTAAGTAATTCCTATGGGATTATTGTTTTATTCGAATAGCTCATGAAAGGTGCAACACTTATTATTTGTAGAATAAAATTGGACTAAAAAAAGAACACAGCTTCTTTCCTTACCGTGAGGGGTTCCGGGGGAAGGGCGGGTGTGTGTGTGTTGTGTTCGTTTGTTTACAGCGAAACCTGCCATTTGCAATGCTGATTTGTTGAATTAGGGAAACGGGGGCAGAAGCGCGGTTTCGCCCCCCAGAGCTGCGGCTGCCGGTTCGGGCTGCGCCGAGGGACACGCGTCCGCTCCGGCGGCCCGCGGACGAGGAGGCTGCCGCCCACCCGCGGCTCTCCCCGCTCAACCCACGGGCCCCCTCGGGACCGGCACACCGGGAAAATGCCGTTTCGGCACCGCCGGCGGCAGGTGCTCCTTCCCCCCGGCAAGCCAGCCCTGGATCCTGCGCTATCGATTCGCTTTCTCCCCCCCCCATCCCAGACGCGAAACATGTGTTTCTTTAATCTTCACTGATTATTCTGGGGCTTAAGAAACCCAGAGACACAACCCGCGGGACAGCAATTCCCGTAATGACCAGTAACAATTATCAACAGGTCTTTGCCTCTGACCGTTAGAAACAGATTTAAGAGGTTCCCTGAAATACCCTATACGAAGGCTGTCACAAAACTATTTGTATTGCTGAAATACTTCTCTTAAACCCAGCTGAAAATGAACAGGCTGTCCTGTGGATGAGGGTATTTTATTTTTTCCACGAGAAATCAAGTTACTGATGTCTATTTAAAAGGTGTTTATAGCTACAGAAATCCAACGTGTAAGCGCTGCAAACCTGTATTAGTACTGCAGCACCTTCACGGCCAGTCTTCAGTGCTAAAAACACGCTGAAAATTAATTGTGATGGCGGTTCATGCATTTTGCAGCATCTCCCCGTGCTTTACCCGAGCTCGCAGACCCACACTCCAAAACTGTTGCTGCATCTGAAAAGGAAGAAAGCAAAAGGCAACTTTTCAAGTACCAGTTTAACCTTTCCCAGTCAGTGGCAACAAAGCTAAATATACCCTAGATAACCCGAGGTGGGGAAACGAATGCCGTTTTTTCAGATAAAATTGAAAAAACTGACCCAAGCTTGCTCGCCTTTTGGTTATGTGCCTTCTTCTTAAACATAAGGATTCTTCTAGTCAGTCAAGGGGCAACTCACATGCCACCATCTTTTATTCAAAGGCAGGCACAGATGTTCCTTCTGCAGGGGAGGTTTTAATTTATGAAAATGATATTGTTTATGCATGAATGCACTCTGCATAACACACAGTACTTCCATCTGATGAGAGAAATACCACAGAACCAGTGCCAATGTCAGGAACATATTCTGCAAATTTAGTCGCTTAAATGTTTAATGAATATTTGGAAGGCATTTCCAAACCACAAGAAACCTTTTCAATTACTTTTTCCTTTTCCATGGTTAATAACAAAATTCAACTCCTCTACCCAATGCAATTTACTTAAAAGATTTACCTAGGCTATCTGAATGTATGCTACTGTAATACTTTAGAGAAAATAATATTTTAATGTTATGAGCAACCTAATAAGGAAAATTAATTAGGCATTTTGGTAACTAGAGGCTCCATTTTACAAATCGCTTGTGAGTTTTGTTATTTCAATTAGTTTAGTACTTTTTTTCCTCTCACCCTTACAAAATATTGGATATTGCCCCCTCCCACCACCTCTGCCCCTTGCTCATTGCTGGTGCTTCCATAATATTTAGTTTTTCTTGCTGTTAATATCAAGCCAAATCTTGAAACCTTTGCTCATGACTCCCACAGGAAGGTCTATCAAGGTCTCTTTCAACGGAAAGAATTACTCACACTGTTCCTCTCCTACGAACATATCGCTAATTAACTAAGGCTGCAGTGGGATTATCTAACTTCCACAGCCAGTGAACATTCTGGGGTTGAGTCATACCCACACACATGCTGGTCATCCAGCAGAGGCCTAGGACTCTATTTTTATGCCTTATTGGGACCAATGGCCTTTGCCTTCTGCTTTATGCCACACTTCCAACAACAGAAATTGTTCTGCTACCCGTGCACAGCTGAGAAGTCCCTAGTGAAATCTTTGCAGGTACAGTGCATGAGCAGCAGCAATGGCTTGCAGCTTTTTCCTTCTTGGTTTTTGGAAGCAACAGAAGAGGGTCTGGAGATTGTGGCCCCATCGTTGCCTGTGATACAGCTGAGCCTCCAGCTATGATGGAAGGGTCTTGAAATCACAGAATTCCAGGTTACATCCACAAGATGTTTGAGAGGCTGAAGCCTCAGGTGGTACCTAGCCTAAATGAAAAATGTGCCTGAACTTCATCGCTTTGGCCCAGTGCCTTCAGGAGAATTTCCCAAGTGAAGGGAAATAGATTGAAGAGAGCCAAGATCCCTGAATTCGCCAGAAGAAAACCAAGCATTGCTTTCTCCAGAAGACACTGTTCCAGAATTTTAATAAACTAATATAAAAGGCAACATACCACTCCAGAGGTAATAGGAATAGAAATAATTCAAAACTAAGCCTTGAGAGCAAGTAAAACAAACCTTTTCTATCACCTGTAACAGTAAAAATTTTTGCAATTATTTCAGTATTGCAACTGATCAAAAGTGGACCAAGTGAGTGATCAAAAGGACAATGACCTTAACAACTGCTTTTGACACATTAAAAATGAGTCTCCTTTTCTCCTTTTTTTAAATGAAAAAAAAAAAAACACAGCACTTCTGTGCAAAGAACCATCTTGTCAAATAGCTTTAGAAATTACAGAGTTATATTCCACTTCTCTTATTTATATATATTTAGTATCTAAAGATAAAACAAACAAACATAACCCACTCAGGTCTCACTCATTCCCATTGAAGAAGAACTCACAGAAATGAAAACTTGGAGCTTTGCCTGGTGCTATATCAGGGAAAATATGCAGAAATTGGTCTTCATTTTTGTCGACCATGAGGGATTCTATAGTAATTATTTCAGAAATTCTAAGTGGTCTGCACTCTTTCCTTAGCTGAAACTCCCATATTACAAAAAGCCTTGAAAAACATAGTACATGAATACACATTGAAACAGTGTGCTGAAGATCTAAAAATAGACTGTTCTTTAAATAGGTACATAAGTGTTTTTTAAATAATTCATATATGTATTTAACAAACTGTCAGAAGCTATGAAATACAAAATTAAAACTGACAATGCTCTCAAAGCATTCTCTTAAGTATTTAGGTTGCCTACAGGGTATGTAAAGCATAGAATATCAGCGCTGGCTTTCAGTTTCCTAGATTGTAGTAGTTTGCAGCATAAAGTTAACTGCATTTTGCATGAAATAAAATAGAAGCAACTAAGATTTACGCTATTTGGTGAAAGAAAAATACAAAACAATATTAAAAGTCAAACTTTATTACCTCAAAAAGAGAACACATTAACTCAAAGGAAAAATAAAGCGTCTTCTCGTCAACACATTCTTATTTTGTATTCCTTCCCATTATCACATTTTTGTCTATTTTGCGTAAGCTCAGTTTCAGCTCCTAGTGCTCATACGAATGACTTCAACTTGAGACTCTATTCTTGCTGCTTCTTATTCCTGCACAATAATTTCACTCATTCTTGTTCTCCTTTTTTGCAGAGATTTGTCCATCGTCACAATTTCAGGCTTTCTTTTCCTTACCTGCTCTTCTCTTATTTCACATGTTCTCCTTCATTTCAAACATACAGAAAGATGTATAGTAATAGCAATGCTCACTTCTATAGACTATTGGCATTCGTTTCTTCAGAACACTTTATGACTTCACTTATTGTGTGAAAAGTTTAGTTTTCTGCTTAACGTCTCTTCTTTGAAGTCAAGGAAAAACAACACAACAGACATGAATTAATAGAGAACTATAAAAGATTATTTCTAGAGTAGCAATATAAGAAAGTAACATACTTAGGATAGGTCATATTTGGGAACGAGCAGCTGAAGTATAAGGGATTGCACACTAAACCTTCATTGTATAAACAAACACTGTAGCCAGAGAAACGTACAAGTCAAGGGCTGCCAATTTTAAAAATTCAGATTTCTCCAGAAGCAAATCTCTGGTAGCCAATGAAAGAAGACAGCTACCAGAAATGTCCAGTTGAATCCTCCAGACTGGACATAAGGTATTTTTGCCACATCTCTTCCTGCCTTAATTCCCATTCCATAACTCCAGCATCACATTACCCATGAATCAAAAATTTGCCTTCCCATTTCTTGCCTATTCACCTTTGCCTTTTGCCTTTTTCTACCCATTTTTCGTGAAGGAAGAAGATTTATTTTCCAATAGCATGCT
Source organism: Nycticryphes semicollaris (assembly GCA_013400055.1). Lineage (NCBI taxonomy): Eukaryota > Metazoa > Chordata > Aves > Charadriiformes > Rostratulidae > Nycticryphes > Nycticryphes semicollaris. The sequence goes on from VXBJ01007380.1 coordinate 102,188, forward strand.
TTACCTGTATGCTGTCCCTCAGTACACACTAGTTGTACTTTCCTCACTTGTTATTTCTGCCAGAGGTTGTCCCGCCTCTTATCTTTCTTCACTTCACAGGGTTCTTCTAGAAAAGACTTCTGAGACTCCCACTACTTCCTGGACAGCAACAGATGACTTCTTTCATCCAGAGAGAAACGTTTTTAATTAGGGGGAGGGTATCTCATCTCCTCATTTCCTAGTACCTCTCATCTGGGCCCAAAGGATGCTCTCCTCTCCTAGTTTAGCAGCCTTGAGCACAGACAGATGCTCCCTAGCATGGAGCAACATATCCTCCAGGTCCAGACTGCTGAGAACAAGCTCTAAGAAACCACAAGGGGGATCTCCCCTCTGTCACTCAAAAGCTGTGTTTAAGAAGCAGCTCTCACCCCTAGGGTCTGCCTTGACAAATACTGCAGCTATGCCTGTACCTGGCCTTATCATGACCCTTCCCACAGATCTGATATCCTCAATTGACCTTAGATCCACCTTGACAGTATAGACTTTCCTGGTGGCTGCTGGGCTAGTACTGACGCTGGTTCCTCTCACAAGACCCTGACCTGGTGACTCTGCTTTTCAGTCTGATGTCAGAGACACCTCATTGCAATATATTGCAGTATACCTAGCTATCTAGACTCTTGGCTGAAGTTAGCTATATGTAGCTCTGCTCACCTTGGTCAGCTATATGGAGCCCTACCTGACTTGTAGCTACCCTCAGCTCTATTACCTTTATAGGGTAGCCCACCCTTACCACCCCTTGACACTCCTCTTGGTCTTCTAGCTGCTAGAGTACTCAGGCCTTCAAAGTTCTTACCAGCCCCACCTGCAACCTCCCACCAACCCTGCCCGAGGGTCTGGAGGTCTATTTAAGCTCACTCTGGAGGTATCAGTCTTTTTAGAGATCCTGTGGGATGCTTCAGTTCAGTTCCTTATGCAGCTACAAACCCTGTTAATCTAGTTCTGCAAACTGATGTCCTGGCATCAGCCCTGCTTCGTCATTGTGAACTTTGCCAGATTATTTGGATTATTGGGGGATCCCAGCACCCTCCCCTAGATGACCTTGCTCAGGTACCACCAGGTAGGTCCTGGCCAGAAAGACCTCTATGTTGTTAGCCCTGGGCTCCCCCTTTGCTCCCTGGCCTATAGGGAGCAGGTGGCCCTTGCTGTGCTCTGGTATGGCTTTGATTCCTTTTCTGGTGTGCCTCCTGCACCCTTTTTGCCCCTTCTAATTTACTTAAGCTATTTGCTTAAACAGACAAAAAATGTTAAGACAATTTTTAAGGTATTTCCACTGGTTCTTGAAGTACAATAGAATAATAGAGTAACTTGGGATCTAGACTATAAAACACAGTGCAAACTGTTTTGTGGACTGAGTTCTATGATATTTTTCTTTAATTCCTGGTATACTGTAAGAATGCACGCTTTCCATATTTATCACTAGAAAAAGAGAATACCTGTGTCTTGCAGAGAACTGCTGATGAACTAAATGTCCTTGTATGCTGCATATTTAATCATCCTTAAATTGAAGGAGGTACATTAAATTCAAAGGCAAAGAGTTACTTCATGCATGGAAAACACTAAATATTTATAAATATTTGAAGAATATTTCTGGAGGCTATATGAAGAGCTGCAAAATTTGATATTGCTGTCTACTATACAATTCCTGCAACACATTTTGCTGTTTGTCCTGTGTCTCTCTTTTTTTCCCTCTAATATGGAACATTATACCAAATACTACAGGAGATCATCAATACACACAACCCTTCTTACAAGAAAGAATAAGGCAGCTCTATGTATGAGAGTTCCAGAAATAGCCTAGAAATGGATAAAATTATATTGCTAGACTATTTTGTGTTTTTTCCTAAATTCAAAGTACCAATCTGGAAGTTTTGATATTTAAAAAGAAAAAAAGTCTATTCGAGTAGACTTGCTTAGAATATTATTTTTTCTACCCAGGAAAAAGTCTCTCAGACTTACAAGGGATTGTGGGGATTAAGCATTTGTGAACAGTAGTAACCCAAGAGTGAACAGACTTTTATACTTTTATGTTCCTTCTATGTTTTTTGTTACTATCTGCAGGTATTTTACTATCATATGTTTTTATCTACTACATTAAAAGATGTGCAGGTGTAGTGCTTAGGGACATGGTTTAGTAGTGAACTTGGCAGTGTTAGGTTTACAGTTGGACTTGATAATATTAAAGGTCACTTTCAACTTAAATGATTCTATGGTTTCAGTATCTTAACAGTTACTGATTTAATACTCCTTTCAAGCAACATCTATAAAAGGGTATCAGAAGTTTTAATGACATTAGTTGAAGGGTATTACAAATCTTGTAAGAACTGTAAGTATTCCACTCATGAAAACAACATTATTTTCTGGTTCTAAGAGTTATCAACTTATTTTTCCTGTACCTTATGAGAAATTATCTGGTGACAATATATAATACACATAGATGGGATGGGTTAATAAATGTCCCAGAAACAAATACAAATGACTACAAGGGATTATAAAGAGCATAGAGTCCCAAAATTGATTCTACTATATCCAGTTTCATGTTGTGCTTTATCTTCTAGTTAATGATTTAGCTTTCCTTTTGAATGACATCAATGCAAACACATTAAAGATCACTGATGCCAAATAACAGACACAAGTTTAATTAGTACATCTACTGTTGTACTAGAATGATAAATTGGTAAGGCAAGCTTGTTTGTTTGGCTCACAGTTTTTCCTGCCTTGTCACTCAGTTATCTTTAGGCTAAAAAAAATATTTTGCACTGAACTTCCATAGTTTACATACAATTTCAATAGTATATTTTATCCAATTACAGTCAAGATATTTATATCCCAACAAAGATGATCTAAGGAACAAAACCACTGACACTAAGTCAGAGTAAGACTATTGACACTAACAGCTGTAAGCAAGCAGAAACTGTATGTGGTCCTTTTATGACTCAGAAAAGCAAATCAGTGGGGGCTACATTGCAGTGAAAACTGTATCAATGGCTTGATGCAAACTGAAGAGCATTTACAGGTGGTATATTTAACAAATATTCAGAGCATACTTGAAACTCAGCAAAGTAATAGATGGAAATAAGTATCAAAAAGCTGTAACAGTGACTTTTAAAATGTGTTTTCTCAGCTACATCATTAGCAGCTTGGTACAGGTTTTTCTGGAACTATTAAAAAAGGCAACTTAATAATTGTGAAATTGGTTTGATTGCAGAAAATCATATTTTCTTACCTGTAACAGCATTTCTCTTCTACTGTGATATAAATCACAGGAAGAACCTTGGATATTTTGGCTTGGATATATGTGGTTTGAACTGTAATTTGTATCAATCTGCAAAAGGCAAAATTTTTCACTTACTGATTTATTTCTTAGAGGGATAATGTATATTTGTTTTATTACAAATACTAATGATAAAATTACTAAACTGCTCATTTCCAAATGTCCTTTTCACGCACTAATAAAGTACCATGACATTATAGAACTCAGAACTAAAAAAAACCCCTTGCTGTTCTGCTTCAAGTTAATCCCTTTCGGGCTCAGGAGCACCTTATAAATTGGAGTTGATGCTGGAGACCTGCAATGTGATTGTCATCAGCGAATCTTACAGCTCCTGTGAGCAAAGCTGTCACACCTCCAAACAGTAATATCTATCATTTAGAGTGAGAGCAAAGGCGTCTGTCTCCCTCCTCTGCATTTAAGCTTTGAGGGTGAGGGATGACTGTGCAATGTTCCGTGTACTTTCTGCTTTGGCCTGTTTGATAGAGAATCTAGTGTTGTATGAGTTTCTATCCCATTCTGAGTCATTGTGTTCCTGAGTTGTTATGGAGGGTACATATAATTGTGATACCTCCACATAGATTGATGATAATACTGTTTTGCAGCATGAATGTCAACATGGTATTTATCTTAAGGCTAAGCCATGCTCACAACCTGTGAAAGACAAGACCTTTTACGTAGGAAACGGATATTATAACTTTACCATAATTTCCCAAAGCTAAATAATAGTACGTTTTAGTGACGACAGGAAAGCAGAAGGCATGTGGGGCCCTGACAAAGCATACGAACTTCTGTAGCTAAGGAATTCCTTCCTGCTCTCCTCAGGGAAGTGAGAGTAACTTAGAGGAGCAGAACCAGAAGAAGCCAGAGTGTCTTTAGGCCGTTCTCGCTGTTACCGTACCCAGTTTGGGGGCCCGGTGCCCGAGGTGGGCCGATGAAGCCTTAGCGGGCTCGGTGATCGGTAGCAGCGAGGGCTCCGCTCCCCCTCAGCGGCAGAGGGAGAAGTTTGCCCAGGGCGGCCCCGTAGAGCCCGGCCCGCTCCGCTCCTCTCCCACCGCCGCCGCCTGTGAGCAAACGGCTACACCTGCGTACACGGACCCAACTCCCAGCCGCGGACCGGCGCCCTCCCGCCGGCCCCTGGGCGGCTACGGCCCCGCCTGCGGGGCGGGGCGGCCGCTGCCTTGGCAGCGGCCGGGACGCCGCTAGCGGGTCGGTGTGCCGGGACGGCGGTGCTGCCGCCATGCTGGGCGCTGCGGCCCCTTTCCTCCTCCCGCAGGGACGGGCCTGGCCCGAGCGGCGGGTGCAGGCGGCGACGCCCGAGGAGAGTCGGCGTCGTGTGGCCCCGTTGCCGACGGCAGCCCCGCCGGCCGAGGCAGGAGAGGAGCCGCTCCTCAGGGGTATCTTCGAGATCAGCAAGAGGAGCTGCGACGTGGTGCTGAGCGCCCGGCGCATCCGCTGGAGCCCCATCCTGCCCGAGAGCCCCACAGGTGGGCTGGGGCGGGACGGGGGGTGCCGCGGGGGCTGGGCCCAGGCCGCTGCCGGGAATGGGCGGCGGGGCCGGGCCAGGCTGGGCGCAGGCGGCCTTCCTGCGGCGCTGCGAGGGGAAGGCGGGCTGCGTCCGGAGCCTCTCCCGACAGGGCGAGGGGGAGTCGCTTTAAAACGGGATTACAGCGAGCTGGCTTAAAAATCGGTGGGGTGTCCCTTCCCTTCAAGGTTATGCTAGTGGTTAAAAAGAAAAGAGTAAGTTCATAAAGCAACGAGTGTCTTGTACCTAGACCGACTCTACCTGGCAAGAGCCTTTACTTGGCAGGTGATACGAAAAGGAGAAAATGTAAGAGATGGTGTTTTTATGGCTTCTTAGCCTCAGGCAGGACTGTAAGAGGATTTGATTTTGTTTCTGCCGCATCAGCTTGTTTCGGCTTAATTTCTTTGACAGGTACATAAACTAGAGGGTGTACAGGTCGGTATAGTTTTGTAAGATGTGCCCGAGTTTTGTGATGAGGCTTCTGTGGTAGGTTATCCTTGCTCATTAATTTTATGGTGAAACAACGTGCTGCAAGAAAGTGCTGTTAAAAAGGATTTGAAAAAGTGAAACATACACGGAAGTTTTAGAAGAAAGGGAACGCTCTTTAAACTTAATCCAAATAGCCTTTTTTATTTTTTTTCTTTCCCTCATAGGAACTCTGAAAAGATGAACTTACTTTCAAAACTAAATAGACATTCTTAAAAGTACTTGTATATTGCAGTGACCTCCCAATGCTTACATGAAGGAGAAATCAAAGTTGCATTCAGGAATGCAGAGTTTCCTGACAGAACGGTTGCCTTCTGGTATGGCACAATTAGCTTATCCAGGCCTAAAATACCAGTTTTATTTTAATATTATTTTGGAAAAAACTTAAAACTTCATATGGGTAAGATCCAACAGTCATAAACTCAGCATACAGAGAAACAAAGTTTCTTCTGCATACCAGTTTTTCTGTGTTACAATAGTCTGTTCCCCTTCAAGGTAGTCTCTACGCTGCAGAGGTTTGAGACTGGTGTGGAACCCTGCGATTCCAGTGCTGCTGCTGCAGAGAAATACTCAGATGCTCACAGCTGAAGTCCTTATGTTTCATTTTGTGTAACCATATTCGTATACCAAAGTTACTGAAATCAAACTAATGTCGTGCCACACACAGCTCTTGACTCTTATCCTCCAAATAGCGTAACCTTGTTAAGGCAGTGTTGTGCTCGGACTGAAATACCTGCTTTTCAGCAGGTCCTATTTCATTACTAGCTTCAGTTGAAAAGCCAGTTGTGTCTTCTGAACACTGAGTTTTGAAGTCAGTGGGATGCTATGAGTTTTTACTACAGGATTTCCAAATTCTTAAATGTCAAGTACTGACATTGAAGATAAAGGGATTTTCAGTTCCTATGTTGGTAGAGATGTCACTATTATGTCATCTGTAGCTGCTCCAGGCTTTCCTTGGGAATGAAATAATCTTAAAAGGAAAACTCTTAGGTTTTTTCTGAGACCCTTCTATTCTTCTGGCCACTTTGTGATGGGAACACAATGGTCTACCTGAACTTGTTGTTGAAGAATACTTGTGACCCCTTCCTTAGGGCCAATGTGGCTCTATGTGAGCCTGCTGGTGGCTGCAGAGGAGCTGAGCAGGAGCTGAATAATTCACCATGTAGGGCTTGTTGCCCTCACAGGAATGAATCCAACAAAGTTCTTGCCTGTGTTTCCTTCCATCTTGGATACAGTAGGTCAGCATGGTTTTACCTCTGCAGTTCCTGTTTTAAGAAAAGACTTTTTTTTCCGTGACAGTCGCTCCAGTCTGTCAAGTCAGAGAACTACCAGATAGTTGCTTTCTCCCCTTTTTCCTGACCTCCCACCTCCAATAGTTCCCCAGAAGCATCCCTGTCTTGCTGAGGTTGTTGATTGTCATCTGCAGTTCTACGGTTCCCATCATATATTTTTATGTGTGGTCGTTTGTGCAGCCTTGGCTCCTTCAGCTTCTCCTAAACAGAACTGAAAACTCTTGCATGCAGTTCCCAAGCAGGTGACATCTGCTGTGCCTGGGCTTGATCATGTCATGCTCACTTATCTGTAGTCCTGCCCCATTGTATTGTTTCTGTGGAGCTTTTGACAGCATGAGTAGCAGGCAGACTTCCTTTACTCTCACTTTCATTTCTGCAGCTTCTGTCTCCTTGAGGGATTTGGCTACCTGTGTTTGCTGAAGATTTTTAATGGCCTCCTTTGTTATTCGCTCTTCAGACTCGTAGGAAGCTCCCCAGCAGCCTGCTCCCCCATCTCAAATAAGCATAACACATCATGAATTTTGCGCATTCTCCATTACAACAAAGCTTTGGGGAGAAGTAAGGCCTGGGCAGGCAACTGGATGTGGAGCCTGAGGGAGTGAATGTGTCTAGTGGGAACGTGGACAGTGCCAGGCATAGCTCAGCTGCCCCCTCCAAAACACTGCGGTTACAGCCTGGGCGTGCAGCTTGGCTCAGCCTTTTCTTCTCCCTGGAGCGGATACCCTCTGACCCGTTGCTGGTTGCCTGCTTTTAATGATGCACTGAGCACTGCAATGAGAAGTGGAGCTCATAGTCAGCACTTACTTGTTGTTTGTTTTTTTTTTTTTTTTTTTCTTCTGGCTTCTTTCTGTGTGGTTTTCCTATGCGATAAATGTAATCACTGAAATGAAGAAAAAACAAGACTTCTCTCTCTGTATTAATAATCCAGCACCAAAGTGTAGAGCTTTTGCTTTTGGATGCTGCTTCAAAACTGCACCAAAGAAAGCTACCTTTAGTACAGATTTGAATATTCTGTGTGATTTTTGGAACTTCCCAGAAGATAGTAAGAATGATGGAAAAATAGTGATTTACATTTAAGAACAAATGCTCAGAATGAATGGGTATTTTTGGTGTGTGTGTGTGGCTATAGTGTGAAAGCTAGTGAAGTGTAGGGGATCAGCAGCAATGGATATGGGAATCGTATGTATTTTAGAACAGTTTCAGTACAAAATGTTAATTCAGTCATCTTTATGCTGTTCTTCCAATACGGCTTGGTTTTTTGTTGTTGAACAAGGACTTTAATCCTGATATTTCTTGAAAGCCTTCAGCATCTTTTTAAAGATTGCCGCAGAATTTCCTGATTTACAATAATTGCAGTTTTTCAGCACATTTCTGGAGTTGTGAAATGGAACAAGACTGGCACTTGCTTAGTGCTTTACTGGTGTGTGAAGTCCAGAGGCTTTTGATCATTATGAGAAACTTTTTAAAAGTGTACTTTCTTGGATGTGTAGTGCACTTGACTAGAGGGTATATGAAGTTGTTCTCTCAGACTGATAAAGCATTTAGGCTGGACTGAGTATTTGGATAATAATAACTTGGATAAAAATTACTTTTAAAATGTAAGTAATTTAATATAATATTATAAAATAATTGACCAATAAGAAAGTAAGCTCTCTGGAGCAATCCAGGAGTTAATGTATTAATGAATATATCTTTTCATAATAAAGTAAAAAGATCGAAGCATTGTTTAAATATACTGTTCTTACGTATATATAAGTTTTATACTTATATACTGTAGTTCTTGTTGATATTAATAAGTGCAGCAACAAGAAAAAAAAAAACCACTGATGTATTGCAACAGTGAAAGAGTTAGCAATAAAGGACTTAAAATTAATTCCGAGTGCATAGTGGCCTGCTGCCAAGGCTATTTAGGAACAGATGTGGCTGAAATAGATACCAATAGTCTGTTTGGGATCTCTAAAGTAAGACATCTGTCAGTCTATCGGTCAGTTAGGAATAATGGAAATGGAAACTGGCTGTTACAAAATGTGAATTAGTGAAGTTCCACATTTGTAAAATTCAAAGCTTTTGATTCTAATTCTGACACGTAGAGAACATAATTTCTCTAAGTGGCTTATCTGTTGTCCAAATAGCAAAACTATGTTTAGGGAGGAGACATAAAAATAAATAATATGAAGTGTAATTAAGAGTGTACATGTATCATGTCAATATATGACTTTAAGAAGTAAATTGGAAGAAAACATGCAGTTCTACATAATGCCATAATGTCTGAACTCCTAAGGATGCTCTCAAATTTTTTTTCTAGCGACTCCATAAAATTAATGTCTTTTAGATAGATGCTGCATGAAACTGCAAAAGAATTTATTGCTTTACATATTTTTGTGAAAAAGTAAAAATATTTAAGGAAATGGAGCATACTAATTAAAGGTCTCTTAAAATTTGTTATTTCAGGTGACATCTAGACCTGTCTTGATTCTCTGTGTGTCTTTTATCCTTTATCAGCAGATCAATTTATGTCTATGTGTTTGGAACAATTTACATTATTTCATGCTTTCTGGTGTTTTTCTTGTATTTCACATCTTTATGCACCTCCCTGCTTAAGCTGAAAGGGGTCGACATACCCTGGTTGTCTAATAGTGGTTTTTGCATGTATTTTAATTCTCTGCTTCCAAAAACAGAGATCAGATATTTAAATCTTTCTTCCAGAGAACAAGATTCTATGCTAGGTCTTGCAAATTGTTATTGGTGTGTGTTTGGGCTTACATACATGTAACATGATGTGTTAACAGTGTGATTTAACAATGTTGAATGCACCTGTGTTAGTGAGTTGAAGGGAGCTACACGAGTTTGAAATAACAAGATTTATTTAGCTTTCACACAACGTAGTAATTCTTTGTGGCCTTTTCTTTTTAATGCAAAATGCTTTCTATTGGTGACATTGTGGTTTGTGTGATCTTAGAGCTCGTGTAGGCTGTAAAATGGCAAGTTTTGAACTTGCCCAAAGGTGATGAGTTTTGTCTTAGTGGTTGGGTGGGTTTTTTTTCTTCTTTTCTCCTGTTGAAATATGTAATGGTTGCACCTTGCCGTGTACTATTATAGGTAAAGTGATAACTGTGCTTTATTCATCTCCTCTGCCTGCCTGGCGAATGAGGGATGGTGGTTGGCTGGGTGCTTGCTGTGTTATGCATCATCAGGCAGTTGGCACACCAGTAACAAGCCAGATGTAGCTGGGGCTGTGTTTTGGCTGAGCAGCAAGCCAGTTGAAAAAAGACAGGTTGGAATCAAGGAGCAATCAAGAATACTGCAGTGGAAGTGAGCTGATATATTAAGGGAATATAAGGGTTTTGGTGAAGTGCCATAGGGGTGTGGGAGGAATTTATGGGCTCTATGGAGAGAGATATTAGTGAACAGAGGGGATGCTGAAGGTGTTGCTGGGCATGTAAGAAGACATGCAAGGTCATGCTGTAGTCTTGAGATACACGTGATACACGTGACACTGGGTAGGGAAATCCTTAGAAAGTCAGAGGAGGTGTAATGAAGTGATGAGGGAGAGAGAGGTGATAGGATGCAATTTTGTTTAAAATAAAAAAAATAAAAAAAATTTTCAAACTTCCATTGGAGAATCCTGTTCATAGAATAATTTTGCCAACTCTTGTTGATGCTTTCTGTGTGAAGGTGTGCAAGAGTAAATTGATGGTATTGCTTATATACCATGATAGAAAGAATCCAAAAGTGCATATTAAAACCACATTGATATACTAAGCAATCTTTGATATCCATGATAGTGCTGTTTTCACGTTTGTGATAGTGTAAATTAATCACAGAATATCAGGAATTGGAAGGGATGTTGAAAGATCATCTAGTCCAATCCCCCTGCCGGAGCAGGCACACCTTAGTTTTAAATCATTAAAAACAGAATCAGGCAAATCCTTTATCTAACTCTAAATCTTGTATCTCAGTTTCCAAATTATCCCATTCTTCAGCCTTTTTTTTTTTTTTTTTAACTCTTCTTTCATATTCTAGATGCTGTTGTAGTCTTTTCTTGATTGTCATTTTACCATATCATCTCTGAATTTGTACCCCTCTACTATGCACCTTTATTATCTTGTCTGTTGCATCAAATGTTGCCAACTTAACTTGACTTCCAAGTGTAGTTTTTTTGGAAAATGCATAGTTTCTTTCAGGCAATCCCTTACATTTAGAAGCAGTGCTCTATGTTGAAGAAGCTACATCTTCATCCAAGAAGCTACATAATTCCTGAAATTCTTTCTTAATTTTATGGGATTTTTTTATAATGTCTTCAGGAAACGAAAAACCTGATGAATGCCTTGGCCACTCGGAATCTGAGACTGCTGCCCACTTTCGTTGTCTGTGGCTGTTTCTGTCTTTGGACTGTGTGTAGAATGTGGTTCTGTAGCATGTTGTGTGAGCTAGTTGTGGGAATCATGGTGCCTGATCAGGTCTTCCTGCTATGGTAAATCCATAAAAACTTGCTTCCATAGTAGTAACTGTTCGTGGTAATAGACAAGTTAAAATTCAGAATATGATGTTCTTCTGCATTTTCTTATTTTGCATCTCAGCAAAAGACATACTCAGATTAAGGCATTTCTGTCTTTATTTTACAGTTACAAAATAGGAATGAAAATAAAACGGGAAACTGTCATCTGCTCTTGTTGGAGTCAAAATAAACAGAACTTAGATAAACAATTTCCCTTTCATGATAGATACCTTATTTGTTAACTATGTATGTTACAGAAGCAGCAGGGAAATAATAGTTGTTGTTGCAATTCTGTAAAAAATCCAAACAAATAGGTATAGGATAGAAGAACTCTTTTTATGTTTGCTGTTTCATATTGGTATATCCGATACACTTCTTTAGAAGGAAGTTTTTTTTTACTTCCCTACACTTATTACTCCAAAAATACTTTTATCCTTCATAGACAATTTATGGAAAACCTAAATGGCTGAAAATCTGAGAACATAAACCTAAACAATTGAATAGTCTTTGTGTACCTTAACATTAGTGGGTCATGGAACTGATGTTTTCATTTCAAGGAAATCAGTGGTCCTGGTTTTTATAACTTATGTTGTAACAGTATGTGTAGACAAAAAACCATAATGTGTTGAGTATGTGATACACGTATTACCATATTGCCATAAGGAACTGCTATTATGTTAGACACCAACTGATTTCGTGATAGTGTCGGATTTCTCTCACATATGCTTATGTTTTTGTACAGATGATCCTTTAGGAACATCTGCTAGTTTTGTGGTGGTATCTGCTGTTTCCTTTCAAAATGTGACCTTTTTGTCATTTACTACTGGGACTGCTATAGAATTGCATTATACTAAGATCCTTTTCTAAATTGATTCCTGTCTCATAGACTTTAACTGTCAATGTTTGGGTTAATTGGGTTTCACCATTCTCTGACATTCTACAGCGTTGAGTGCAACAATAAAGTTAATAAATCAAACTTTTAAAATACCATTAAATGATTTTCTTTTATTTTTTTAAAACTGCTAAATTAATAGTGACTAGAACTTCCTCCTTCTGCAGGTGGTCTCAAAAATACTGGTGTCCACAGACTAAATATAAGGATGGGATTTCGGAAGCTATTTCACTAAGGAAGAAGTTTTGGAACTCCCCTCTTGCATTTTAGGGGATTTTGCATCTTCACCCTTTAGGTGAAGTACAGATAATATCCTTTGGACACTGATACGGGTTTAGGATCGTATAGTGTAGGTGTAGCTGAGTAAGGGCAATTGCAAGCACAACTAAAATTCAGTTGTGGATGTTGCACTGTAACTGTCAGGGAAGGCTTGACCCTGTTAATGCAAGCAAAAGTAGGGGTTCCTAGTATGTTGGAAACTCCTCTTGAGTGAATTACCAAGTTGTACTATAATGTCTTTTTCACAGGTAGTTTTTATCTGGGTAACTGGATTTTATGTAGCTATGATGAAAAGTTCAAGACACTGGTGTTTCCTATTTCTGCACTGTGGCTGAGCATAAAAATCCTTTTTGTAGGACTTCAGATTTTTACAATCAAACTGTTTTGCTGTGGCCCTCAGAGGGGAAAAAAAATGGGGTGTTGATTTTTTATGATTTGGAAATGTGGCTAATTATTTTGTTTTCAACGTAAGTTGTATGCCTGTATAGAGATAGTAGTAACTTTCATCTAATACTGTTTGTGGTTTTAAAAGTTGAATGTGTGCTTAAGCGCGCATGAGAGTTATTATTTTGAAAAGCAAATAGATTTCCCGTATTTCTTTAGCTTAATTTTTTTAATATGCATTGTCATCTAGTTGCACCTTTTTACTTCACACTGTATTAATTCCAATGGTGGTTTTGAAGTTAAAAGAAACTGGCTTCTAGTTTTCAGTGAGAATGCTGCTAAAGGAAAAAAAAAATAGTTAACTCATTCAAAATGTGTTTATGGCTTTCTTGTTTGAACCTAAATTTCTTTATGAACATGTATTTTATTACTGTCAAAGTATGCAGATTACAAGTGCACTATCAAATGAGAACAATTTGCTTCCTTTAAGCTCTTAAGGTAGCTGTTTTGCTATTGTGCTTCTTGATGGAGTTGTAAACACCCCTCTCCCTCCTGCCAGTGCAACTCCAGCAGAGCAACAAGAAATGTCCCACAAACGTGGAAGTTTTGTGATACTAGAATTACCAATATCACCAGCTCTTCTTTGGAGAAGAATTAATAAGCTGATTTTCACATAACATCCCAGTCCCCATTATTTAGGTACCGTTATCAGGAGTGCGTTGTTTATGGTGTAGGGTAGTATCAGTTGAGTTTATCTTTCAGTAACGAGTTTGGTGCTGGGAGATGACTGCATTTGTCTGAAGCCATGAGCTGTATTTGTATCCTTATTATGTTCATAAGTGGGAGTGTTTGAAAACGCTTATTAAGAGATTGAGAGGGTGCTTCTGATTTTATTCCTTCCCCAAATTTTCCTATTTTGTTTCTTTTTAAGGTTAAAGAATATCCATAGTTTATTCTTTGATGGGTATTTGATTAAAGATGTTTTTCATGTGATTCTCATTTTTCACCCTGGCTGAATATTGTGAAATATTTCAACATAGTGTCTACTGTAATTGTCAAATATTGAATGGTACTTTATGAATAATAGAAATTAAAGAAACAAAAAACAAAGCACAGAACTCATGTGGAACTCTTTATGTCATCTGTCAATGACAACGTAGCTCTTAGCAACTTTGATGCAATAAATGTGTAAATCCTTAAGCTGTAAAACCAAGAAAATACTTCAAGCTGCACTTAATTTGGAGGTTTTGTAATATGATTGTAAACCAGAGCACATGGAATGATTGTAAGCCACAACATCTTAGCTTCTGTAAAATTGGAGCTCAGAAACTAGAGCGGATCACAATTTATTTGTATGATCCCAGGATAACTTGTGTAAGAATTAAAAATTATGTTCTGTGCCCACTGCTGACTTCATGTTACAGGAAACAATTAGTTTTCCTTACAAGTAGTAAGGAAGCTGCTGTTTTCTGTCATGATCTTTTAGTGGTAGCAGACCCAGATAAATGTGGCTGTTTTTTTTTTTTTTTTTAATAAAAAAAAGGATAACAGGGGTTTAAAAATAAAACAAAATTGTAATTCTGAATTTTTCATGTGAGCCTTCATATAAGGAAGCTTTTTTGTAAGTGATTTGATGAATGAAAATTCTACTTATGTTTAAGATCTGGTGCAACTTCCTCTGGCTTCTTGGTCTTCTTGTTTAGTTGTAGATGTAGGAATGTATTAAATCTCTTGACAAAAAAAAAAGGTATGATAATTCAGTTTACCTCTCAGTTCTCTAATGTAGCACATAGCTGTATCTTGCCTGCGTGTTGCAATTTTTAACAAATGCGTTCATGAACAGAATTTGTTGCCTAACTCTGAATTTCCTGGCTTTTGTCTACTTGGCTACGTAAGATGGTAGTTACTTAAATCTCCATACTGAAAAGCAAATTGCCGTAGTTGTGGGTTTATTTGAACTGTGACAATATATCTCTTCTGTCAGTCCATACACTTAAGTGAATATAGGAAAGTATGCTTTGCAAAGCTCTGAAAATGCAAAGCAACAGATGTTATGTACTGCACAATTATATGTATCCTGGAAACAGATCTTTACACAGTGCAGACAGTCTTGGAAAAACAAAATTTGACATACAAATGATCAAGTTAAGGGTAGCAGCAAAAAATACTTCCAACTAAATATAGTATTGCAGATGCTGTTCTGAGTTTGAGTAATTAAATGCTCATCGTTCCATTAAAAAACCCTGTTTGACAGATGTTTAAAAATAATCTTTGTATTTATACTGTTCTGAATTGTTTCAGTACATTATAGGAGCAATAGAATATGTATTCTCACTTAAAAGTAATGTCGTAGGAAAATGGCTTTTAAAAAAACCCCTAAGTTATTCCAACCTAAGTGACAATTCTTGTAAATAAATTGCTAAAAATAAATAGGAAAAAATTCAAGACAACTTGCTGGCTTTCTGTGTGAAAGCAGCACCTCTTTGCCTGGCTGATCTGTCAACTGTTCTAAAGATGGTTCAAAATGAGATTGCTCTTTTCCAAGGCCGCTCCCTGGTACACTGTTTGTCACCAGGCCTTTTGGAGACTTGTCAAACAGCTCTGTCAAGAAAGGTACTGAAAGATTTCATACATGGATGGTTTTGGACTTCCCAAAGGCCTCTTCTGTCACAGCTATGTAGTGTAACTGGGAGTGAGGTAATTAGGCACCAAAATTATCGTAGCACCAGTGAATAAAATTATAATTGTGAATAATAACAGTTAGATGGCTATAGGTGGTACTAACACATGTTGACATCAAACTTTGAACAGATTTGTGGTTTCATTTAGTAAATTCTGCAGTTGACATGTTCCAGAGTAAACCTAAATATATTGATATGTTCCAATAATTGAGAAAAGGTTGTGTAAGATATCTATTTTTAATTTAGTATTATTAAAGGAAAAAGAATGCTTCTGAATATTTAATGTGAAATGTAATACTTCTTGGTCACTTGACTACAACACTCTCATTAAACAAGGCTGTGATTAAACTAAGAATATCCTCCAAATCCTTTTCTGTTCCATATATCTTTTGTGATGGAGGAGTAGTAATAACTACAATTGCTTTAGGAAACAATGCTTAGCAGAAGAAAAGAGAGAATACCTGATAAATGTTTGCAGTTTTCTTTTTTTCTATACAGCAGCACAAACAAAAATGAAGTAAAAAGGCTTTTTTTTTTTTTTTTTTTGCACTTACATTTGTTAATTATTTAAAATATGATGGAAACAAGCAGGTGGTGTTTTTGAAATTTTGTCCCTAGGTCTCACTTGTTTTATGGAAACCATTTGTGGAACGTACACACAGAAATTCAGCACTAAACTTACAATGTAATTTATACATATATGCTGCTTTGTCTTCGTTAAAGCAGCTACTGCTTTTTACATTTGCAAGTTTAACAGTTTAACAATATTAGTTTGTATGCAGGAGAAGACTAATAAAATGAACTTACACTAAAAAGAAAGCTGTTCTTAAATATGTTTCGCTTGGTTTATGTTTCTGATGTTTGTTTGTCTAATTCATGAGGTGAAGGCTGCCTGAAAAGTGCATAGTGCCTTTGGTATATTAACGATGCGATCTGGAAGGAGCGTGGAAGAGAAAAAATGGTGTGGGATAAACACAGAAAAGCAGAAATGTGTATTTGTTTGGGGACTGTTAAAATAGGAGTGGAAAAGCATGTAGAGTCTGTCAGTTCTGTCCTACAGCACAGCTTCAGAAATGGGGCTGTTTTACAGATTAACAAGGCAATGGGACAGTGGGTCCAAAAGTTGATATAATTAAGCTTATATATATATAATCTATTGATCTGTTATCTGAATGCCAGCAGTTTGGGATCAAGATCAGGAGCTATAGCTAGACCATTCCTAACCTACATTCCTATATCTCCAACCTATATTCCTAACCTGAGGCCACCAACAGAAGAAGGACATAGACCTGTTGGAGCAAGTCCGGAGGTAGGCATGAAGATGAGCAGAGTGCTGGAGCACCTTTCCTATGAGGACAGCTTGAGCGAGTTGGGGTTGTTCAGCCTGAAGAGGTTCTCTCTGGGGAAACCTAATAGTGGCCTTCCAGTACCTAAAGGGGCCTACATGAAAGAGAGGGACTCTTTATCAGGGAGTGTAGTGATAGGACAAGGGGTAGTGGTTTTAAACTGAGAGGATAGATTTAGATTAGATATTAAGAAGAAATTCTTTGCCCTGAGAGGGTGGTGAAACAATGGAACGGATTGCCCAGAAACGTTTTGGGTGCCTCGTCCCTGGGAACGTTCAAGGCCAGGTTGGATGGGGCTTCCTGCTCTAGTGGGAGGTGTCCGTGCCTATGACAGGGGGTTGGAACTCAATGATCTTTAAGGTCCCTTCCAGCTCTAACCATTCTATGGTTCATATGATTCTATATGATCATTTATTTATTATTTATTTTTATTTATTTTTCATTTTTTATGTGGAAAGTGTCATCTGTCACTTAAACAGTGGTTAAGCTTATTATGTTCAGGATCATTAGAACATAAATAGAGACTAAACCAAATGTTTGCATGCTCTGTACACCAACGGTTATTTAACAACCTCTTGAGTAGGGTGTGCAGGTATGGTGTTCTCAGCAAAGATGGTGTGGGACTGCAGAAGGTTCAGGGAGTGACAATGATTAATGGTAAAGAATGGCACCTGGATGAGATTGATAGACTAGGCTGGACTAGACTTTTTGGTCTGAAAGGGAGGCAGTTGATATAGGGCCTGGAGAGAGTCGATGGTTTTCTGTCTTTCAACATAAGAAATATGGTGCATCTAACAAGGCTAAGAAGGACTAGGCTCAAAACAAAAGGAATAATCATGCAGCAAGTAAGAGAACTGCAGCACTTACTGCCAAGGGATATTGTTAACACTAAAAGATTTTGTGGATTCAACTGGAGATGGGAGACCTCATTTGAGTTCTGTTAAATGTGCAGAAACTGCAGTCAGTTCAGGGTGTCCCAAATGAAAACAGGTGGGGAGTAGAAAAGTATTAGTGGAAAATAAAATAAATGCTTGCTTTATTCCTTCTCTTCTCTTAGCATCTGTTTATGGCTGTGGTTTGACACAAGATACTGGGACAGATGGACTTTTGCTCTGATCTGGTACTGCTGGTCTTACATACCAGAAACCTGTTAAATTATGTTTAAATTATATTTTGTGTAAAAGCACACACATCACTAGTCTGTAACTCCATCTCTATTTGATTTTATTTACTAAGCAAGCTTTCTTGGTAGACTTTGAACTTCAGTTTGCCTAGCCTTCCATTTGAAAGATGCTAATTTTTATTGGTGGATGGATATAGTTTAAAGAATGTGTATGCTTGTCTGACAAAATATCAGAGGTTAATTTACTAACTGTTGTTAGGAATTGCCATGCAATAGCAGACGGCGTAGGAAACCTGTATATCTGAGCCATTAGTGCCTTGAAAATATTGCTCGTATGTCTGTTTATAATTACTATAGTGTTGGGGTTTTTATTTTTATTGTGGAGAAGGGAAGTTAAATTCCAAATATATTAGCTAAACTTGTATAGGGTATGAGTCTGAAAACCATTACAAACCATTCCGGAAGAATAAGTAGTTTCATCAGCCTCAAGATTACAAAAAAGTGCAACTTCAGTATACTTAGCTGGAATTTTTCCATAAACCTCTTTCAAAAGATTTGATATGCACAGGACAAAAGATGACCCTCAATGTAAAGCATCTATTTGTTATGTCAACAACTTAAAGATGTATGCCAAAGTGTCTATTGTAATTAATTTTTGGACAGAGGTGGTGATAATTTTCCTGCATGGTTTTACTTGACAGCTGTCAAAGATTGTCTGATTTGTAATGTGTGGCTGGATATGTGTAGAAACTCAGATGTGTTAAATCTAATTTTAAATGAGTAAGGTAAGCTTAATATTGTGATGGAGGAAAATTTACATAGAATAGTAACAATAACACATACTGTGCAAGTGCTTGTTGGAGACAGTCAGAAGACGCATCTGTGTTAGCTGCTCTAGGAGTGCTTTGAATATGAATCTCTCCTGTAACCATACATGGGATCTTTATGCCATTAGTAAAATTCTTAGGATCTGCAAGTAAGACATTTACTTCAACCTCATAGTGGTAAACTCTGTACGTATCTGTCCGTTTGGTTTAGTGCTAGTATTTAAAAGTTTGTGCTAGTAAAAATTCATATGTATTATGAGAGGTTTGAATTGTATCTGTCTTATCTGATGTGTTTCTCCAATTGTGAAAACTCACCTGAAACTGGGATTTTTTTGATGTGTTGATCAATAGTCTTTCTGTTTGATTTTCCTACTTCTTAGTAGTATGATTAGGAATAGACTGCAATTAAGAATAGATATGTAATAATGGTATATAGCTACAGTTACCATACTGGAGGTAAGAGGA
Organism: Nycticryphes semicollaris; assembly: GCA_013400055.1. NCBI lineage: Eukaryota > Metazoa > Chordata > Aves > Charadriiformes > Rostratulidae > Nycticryphes > Nycticryphes semicollaris. Next base: position 121,293 of record VXBJ01007380.1, read on the forward strand.
GTAGACAGAGGTGTCAAGGAATTTGCTTCAAATAGATAAGAGACTGCTTGTTTGACACAGTTGGTGCATGCAAGGATGAAAATAATTTTGAAAAATTTTTGAGGTGTTTGATTAGTGGCTCTGTTTTCAAGCAATTGGAATATCTGTCAGAAAATAAGTAGGTTTATGTATGTTACAGTGTACAAATGTAGTTTGCTGTAAAAGTGAAAGTTATTTCTATGCTAATAGTAAATTTTTAATTTCATGGTACTTAATACTAAAATTTTATTCACAGAACATTTTATGGATTCTGCATGTTCTTTAAAATACATTAACTTATTCTAATTTATGCACTGGTTATTACACAAACCAAAACCAAGACGGAGATCTTTTGATTTTTGATAATCTCATGAAAATTTCAAATCATGTGTTTTAAATGACTCATTGCCATTTATTTTTACAAATCCTGCACTGGATAGCAACATATAATATTGAAATAACTCACATTAATGGCTTTACCTGATAATTTTTGAGTGTATTTTGATTTCCCAAATAGCATTATATATAATTTTCTTACAGTCTAATCAGATATTCCCCAGAATTATTTTTTTTTTTTCTGGAAAACATTTTGTAGAGCTGTTGATACACTTTGCCAATGTCTTAGGTACATGGTTTGAAATTTAAATTAGGTTAAAGACACTTCTTATTTGCAATTGTAGTTTTATTTCAACATAAGTGTATTGCAGTGTACATTCAACAGTTCTGCTGCTAAATGAAGTAAGCATATACTTAGCTTGCTGCGCAGATACATGGGCACAGGTGGACATCTTGGTAGTATGCACCATGCAGTGAAACACATGGCACTACACAACATGGGGCAAAGAGCACGCAGTTTGAATTAGAAGTCATTTTATGGATACCTTCTAAATTTGTGCTTGTTTATATAAGGGGCTGTGATTTCTACAAAGGGTGTACTTGTTTTTATATTGAACATTTGTGATACACGTGTCACTCTAATGTAGTTGTCCTTACTTTGTGGAGAAAGGCGGTATTGTATGAGCCTGTTTATGTCAATATTTTAATAATTTATCTTTATAACTGCTTTTGTCTATATTTATAGTAACATTGGCACCCTGTGTACAGAAGATACAATCAGTGCTGAAAGGAAACTTGCATCCATCTGGAAGCAATAAACTTTTCTAAAAGACTGCACAGAGTTACTTAATCCTGTGATTTCTTACTGTGAGTGAAATTAAGGTTTGGTTCAGTTGTGTCACATCATATTGGTATCAAATCTTCTGTGTGAGCTTTGTCATAGTGTTAAGCTACAAACAGAATTTCAAAATTGATGGAAGTCTAAGAATGTAATTTCCTCAGTCACAGGATTATGCATAACTGCAAGTGTAGTCAATTCCATATAATAACAATAATTGTAATACCAGAAAGCTTCTGAGTATTGCATTTTGTAATCTTTCTCTTTATATGAAGGGCTAATTTGTATACTGCACAATTGGCTACGTATACTTTAAATGTTGCATTGCATTGCAAGTAATTTTTCCCACTACACATGTATCATGTATAAAGTATATTTTTAATGTGCCAACATATTTTACAAAGTTAGAGAACCTTAAGGCTGGGGTCGGGGTGGGGGTGGGGATGTGGATAGTGAAGATCATCTAACAAACTTCTGTGGGGTTTCTTGCTGCTTTTCTTTTAAGTCTGTTACAAGTGTGGTGTGCATAAACAAAACAGGATTCATTCATCCCTGCAGGCAAAGTGGTGTAGTTTACATTCTTCTTTTTGCTATGTGGCAACTGAGCTGAAGAGCATTGGGGAGAGGGAAGGGTTTTATGCTTGTCAGAGGATTTTGGTGGTGCTGTTGCCATCTCTTACCCTTGGGCTAGTGTTGAAGGTACAGACAGAATGATACAAAGGATGGCTGAGTTTATGAACAAAGCTCCTGAACAAATAGATCAAAGATCAATGAGGATAAAGCCAAGCATATAGCTGTTAATCAATGAGAAGTTCGTGGATGAGCTTATCTAGCAGCTGATAGCAATTTATGCTTTTAGGTACTGAAGTATAGCTAATATACATGAATTACCAATAGCTTAAGGAAGGAAATTGTCCTGTGTTTAGAATGGGATACATCTTTTTTTTTTTTTTTTTTTTCCTGAAGAAAATGTTGTCTTGAAAATCTTTTCTACAAAAGACCAAAATTCAGACATATGAGGCATATAGAGTTTTCTGAAACGCTAATATTTAGCACTATGGGTGGTTTGTAAATCTGTATTTGAGGCTGAAGCAAATCTTGTACCAGTAAGAATCCAAGTAGAACTAATTATTAACTTGTAGTTAATAAAGCTCAGTTATTTTGTGTGGCCAAAAGAGGCTATTTTAATCTCCCCATGCTTTATTTTCTGAAATGACAGAAGTAATTGCCATGATTATGACATAAATTAGTAGGTACAAAACTCTGTGTGTGTGTGTGAGATTTTTTTCAAATGTAAAATGAAGATTATGTTTCCTTTTTGGGGATTCTCTAGTATCTTTCAGCTCTGCAAGCCCATTGTATTGAATCATGTAAACCATTAGATGCCAGTCTTCAGTTTTATTTCAGAAATCTGTCTCTTGCAATAAATTCCATAATATAATGGTTGTATTGTTGGTCTATCTAAGACTAGTCATTTACTCTAATGCCTGTGTTGGCAGAGGTTTTACAAAATTATGGAGATCCTTGATGTTTGTTATCATGCTGTTACTCTGAAACTTGTTCCATAACTCCTTTAACTTAGTGTATTGAAAGCACCAAGGTTTCAGGCACTTAAGAGAAGATTTGCTGTTACCTTCCCAATTATATTATGAAATTAGGCAGTATGTGGGCCATACTCTTAACATAAAATGTAGAGCTTTCTATAGTAAATTTATTTTCAGTGACCTCTTTCTTGGTGTGGTGTTAATGAGGAAACTTGACTATTAAAAAACACAATCTTCGCTGTATGCATCCTCTTAAATGCTTCAGGTTCAGATTCAGTCGCTGTCTGCCTTGCTTCCTTTCAGCTAGTGGTGGCATTCTGCACAGCATTATTCCCAGTAGATCATCTTGTTAAGGGGGCTATTTTTCATTTCATCACCCCCTTCAAATTCTTTGTTGGAGAACAAAGGGGAAATGCTTCCTGAAGGTGGCACTTCTTTTGTGGAACAGCATTAGGCCTTGTGCTAAGCTTTAATCACTCTGTTCCATGCAGATATTTATTCAAGAAGCTATTTGGCTTCTTTTCAAACTACCAGTTTTGGTATGTTTTTCTGGCAAAGTTCTGCTGTTAGCCTGTAATTAATAAGCAAGGTATTTCACTGCAGTAAAAAAAGAGATGGAACAAGACATTAATGAAAGCTTGATGGATAGACGTCTAATGAGCCTCATTACAAGAAGATGGGTCTTGTTCATGGAGACCAAGGATGCTGGGTGCAGTCATTCCTGAGATTTGGTTGCACTCAGAGGGAAAGTCCCCAGGTTTGTCTCCTCTCTGGTGGGGATAAGCGCCAGCAAAGACGATTTCTGAACTGTACTGAACTCTGCCCTTATGCAATGGAATTCATTGAACTGTTCCAATGCGTGCTCTGCGAGTTGCCAGCATCATCCTTCATTTTGATTCAGTCAGAACTAGGCAGTTTGTCAGTGGTGGCTTTTTGTCAGAAACTTGCCTATGACCATCTTTTGAAGTTGTAGTGAAACTTACACAAGTTTTAAGTCCTTGAGCATGGTCCAACTCAGGACTTCAGGGACTGCACCAAATGTCTCCTGAAGCTCCTCTTCTTACAGCTGCTGTGATGATACGATGCTGGCCACAGGCACGTATCTACAACAGCCCTCTAGGGTTGATGAGGATATTCAGAAGTATGAGGCTTAGTTCTTAAAAGATATGATGGAAAACGGGAATTGGAACCAACTGGTCAAGGGGTCTTGTGGGATAGAGTAGTTTGAAACATGGAGAGAGACAGGTGGGGATGAAAGGTAAGAGGTTGCAGTTCTAGATGTGTGTACTTGTTCTGTAAATGTGGTAAAATTGTCAAGAAATACTCTGAGCAAAGAAAAAAGAAAAAAAACTTTTCACTTTCCGAAGAATGCATTGAAACTTGGACAAGACTATTAAAGCCACTTTTATGTTGTTGCATTTATCGCATTTTGTCTTTTTAAAATTATATGTACGAATTACTACACAGAGAAATAAAATAGTGTGATTTCTGTTATTTAGTATAAGCCTTTATCCCATGATGTCAGATTTGCACTGGAAAATTACTGGAGTTTTGTTTCTTTGGTTGAGTTGGGTTTTTTTGGCTGAGTTGGAGTTGGAAAATTAGAGCCTGAAGACAGATTTGTTCAAGAATATTTTTTTTTTTTTTTACTATATCAATTATTCTTCGTAATTTATTTTTAGCAATAGCTATCTATGGTAGTACTTTAAAATAAGATGACTCCTCTGAGCTGGAATAGTGAATAATGCTTTCTACTGTTGTATTAAAACAGTATGTTACTGCCTATCCAGCAAAACCAACTTAATGTTCCATTATAGGTTTATAAAGCAGAGATTTATTCTGAGTCTTATAATTGTTTTAGTTGATAAGATGTAAACAGAGCTCTAAAAATTAAGAGAAAACATTATGCATCTTTCCCAGTTCTCGCTAACTCTTGTTGATCTATGTGTGATCACTGGGGAGTTAGCAATTGGAAGTGAAAATACAGAGCAGATTGGCTCAAACCTTGTTGACTTCCTGCTGATGAAAGGAGACAGTCCCAGTCCTTCCTTCTTCCCTGCTGTGTATTTTTGTATCGCTTTGAAGCATCTCTGGTTTTATAGGACTTGTGTTGAACTGATTATATTAAAGAACTTGTCAGAAGACTACGGTGGCACAAAACTTAAAAATAAAGTGGACAATCTGTGTTACTTTAGGGAGTTGAATTGACTTGGCTTGGTTTTGCCAGACATAAGTAAAAGGGCTGGACTACACGGTTGTGGCAGGTGAGTGAGGGTTGGTGCCTGCATTGCAAGAGGGATTAGTGGCAAGGTATTGCCCTGTCTTGGCAAAATAATCCCTTCACCCTCACATTCTCTAGAGAAGGAGAATGAAAATTGGTTGCATTCCTGCCAGATGTTTTTAAGCTCAATTTTCTGCCCTGAAGGAATACAGCTGTTGATGCAAGTGAATAGATGTCATTAAAAGATGAAGTTAGTAGTTAAACTCTGCTTTTACTCTCCAGCTCTGGATGAATGGAGGTGCATCTCTTCAGTACTTTGTAGTACTTTCTTGATGGTCCTGAAGAGGCCGTTATGCACAGTCTGAGAAACGTTTTTCTAGACGCAGGCCTTGGTTATGTTATGCTTCTCTTAATTTAAAATTACTAGAGTAGCGTAAAGGTAATCTTCGTATCAAAACCAGCCCCTCTCTAACCTGTACCTTGCTGTACCTTCTTCTTCTCGGTTTACTGTTTGATACTCTTGGCAAGCAGAAAGTGCAATTTTGCTTTCTCTGCTTGCAAAGGAGAGTAAGAGTCATAGCTTCAAATTTTGCCAAAGGTGTTGAATGACCTGTCTTTTTGAAATAAAAAAACCCTTGAAAATTCAGATGTTCTGCAAATAGCTTTTCTGTCTCATGTTTAGATTAATTAAATTAATGTTTAATAGCCTGATGAGCTATACAGTGATTGTCAGCTCTTCTGGCAAGAATATCATACTTGTTCCTTTATACTTCTCACTGCTAGTCGGTAATCAAAATTGTAGCTGAAAACTGTTGAGGTTTTATAAATCAGTTGCATGCTACTAACTGTGCTTTGCACACTAAAGTAAGGAAAAAATGGGCTTAAAGAGTTAATAGTTGCTGGTTTATATGCATTAGGCATTATGTTAATTTTAAATAGTCCTAAACCTAAATTTGTAGATGTATTGTCAAAACTAACTTTATTTATTATTCTATTTATTTTTTTTCTTTTTGTTTTCTATTACTGCAGTTATATTTTATTGCATATCCTGAATGGTTCTTTTGAAATGTGTTTAGACAGTGTTGGGTGATCTGTTATCAGTTCTTTAATAACTGCTGTTGATCACTGTATTTTCTTGGGTAAAGTCTTGATGATTTTTATTTCTAGTTATTTCTATTACATTACACTGCGCTCAGTTATAGCAAGCAACTATTAACGAAGTAAACTTTGAGACTTTGAGAGTGTAATGGGACGGAGGGCCTAAAATGTGTAGGAGATTGATCTATTAAATGCAGTTAAGTGGGGCTGGATGCCTTGCTAAAGGTCATAGGAAGAATTTATGACCAAGGAAGTATGACACATTTTCCTTGGTGTCCAATTATCATACTTGAATTCTACAGTCACATTTCAAGGGTATTTGTTTATCTGATCCGTGTGCTCCAGATATTTATTACAGAAATTAAGTTGTCAAGTACCACTTCTTGATATTGGACATCTAGGGTAGAATAACAGTCCAGTAAGTGTTTTGTTCTTAAAGTGTTGGTGTTTGTATTTTAATAACACACTTCTACTTTTCAGTAATACTGCTTTTTTTCTTTTGTGTAATCAATTTTGCTGTAAATGTGATAATCTATTTATTTAAAGCTTAGTTTAACACTCAAAACTAATTCAAATTTGTTTTTCTGTTTTTAATTAATCTGTATTTGAGTGTATTAGTCCCTCACTCTTTGATTTAGCTCAGTGTAGTCTATTTGGACATAAATTTTTGTTAAATAAGATTAGACTACCATAAATAGGAAAAAAATAGGGTAGTCTCATTGCTTGAAATTAATCAGAGGATAAATAGGGGCATAAAACTTCCTAGAAATTCATATAGTCAGGCTGGCTTTTTTTCATGCTGTATTTGGGGAAAAAAAAAAACCCAAGCAGTGGACATGTGCAGAAACTGTGAGTACAATTAGCGTCAAGCAGATAAATCCAACTCTAATCCTGTTTACGCTCTACATCAGACAGATGTGCTGAGATTGATTTAGACAAGCCCTTGGCTTATAGCAATTTTTTTTTAAGTGCCATATATTCTGTTTTTGTTAGATCGTTGTCAAATGTTAAGTGCTGTTAGTTTTACTCTTCCTAACGCCTGTAACCTACTTTATACAGGTTTCCTCTCTGCTGTCACGATGACAGAGCAGCCTGGTAGAAGAGATTATCTTTATTCCTTGTAATTAAATTGACTTTTTTTTCGGAAGATACAACAATGGGAAGTGGGTACTGAATTAAATAAATAGCATGATATCTAATAGATGTATACTTAAATCTCTTGCAAGAACAGATGGTACCCAATATCTTTCTAAGTAATGTGAGAGGACAGTTAATGTCTTGAAACAGCTAGCAATAACCAATATGATACTAACGAACCAGTAGGTCTTTGGAAGTTTAAAAAAGTGTCTAATTGTCTAATCAAATATATACTTTATTTTTAAAGTAAACTTGGTTGTTATCCCGTACTAGAAATATTTTATAAATGTACTGCTCATGACTTAAATTTTGTTTATCTGAACTGTTTTATAAAATTTCACTGTATTTGTGATGATCTTATTTTCAGTAAAAAAAAGGATGAAAATTGTAGACTCTGTCTAGGGCCTTGTATGCAGATTTCTTTTCCACTTCAGTAAAAAGTGGCTGTCTTAATCCTACTAGCTAGTTCAGTATTTCCTGTGCTATTTAAAACTCCAGGATGATGCTTTTGTATGATTCAGTATTCTTACCTTTTATGTGCTTCTCCAAACTGTATCTGAAAATGTATTCCAGTAGAACAAATAGAGTCAAATCCTGCTTTTGAAGGTGTAGTGCTGCCCAGTAGGAACGTATTATTTTAAATTTCAAAAGTTTTGAGGTGCAGTAGAGCAACACAAGAATCTGATAAATACAGAATAAAAGGAAGTTGTAAAAGCAAATAAAAATCTGGCTGAAATAGTAGGATGAAAATAACAGACAAGATCTGACTTATGACTAAATATCATTCTGTGAAAGCTAATGGGGGAATTAAAAGTATTTTAACAGGCTTTTTTTTTTTTTTACTTGAGTTGTGCAGGACAGGTAGGGTAATGTTTCTCATTTGTGGTGCGTATGCATAACATGCTAAAACACTAATATTTTAGAAGAGCAGTACAAAGTTTAAAAAAAAAAAAAACCCCAAGATTTCTGATTTGGTAATGTTAGTAGTATGGTTTCCTGTACAATGTTCTTTGAGTCTGTGCAAAAATTATAGTTTGTGTGGAATCGTACAATTTTTTTTTTTCCTCAGTCCCCTGGTTTCATTCAATATATTTTGTAGAAAATACTTTTATAGCATTGATTACAGTACTTCAAGCTTTGTTTTGTTTTCTGTTTGGTGAGTTTCCTCCTGTTTATTTGCTGCATACTCCTGAAAATCTGCACTACAGAAAATTTCCTCTGTGCTATCTCTGTGCACACAAACACAAACATTGACTTGACAATTCCTGCTAAGAGTGGAATGATTTTCATCCAATATTATACCTTAGTAGCTGGTCTATGGAGAAGCTAGGGTGGTAAAACGTAGCAAGCTGAAAAAACGCGTAGGAAGTATAATAAGGTCATACTTCAATCTGGAGTAGGTTATTTGGTATGGCAAAGGAAAAATTGTGTTGGTTGAATATTGTAAGGAGAGGTAATACTGACTCCAGTTTTAGCTGTGTTAGCATTGCTGAGGTGCAGTTTCCCAGGATTTCTGGATAGAAGGATGATCGCTCCATAGTGTGGTTCAAGAAATGACGTTGAGAAATGCCGGTGTCAGACTGTTACAAGAACTGACACAGGCTTCTTTTTTCCTGCTTAGAAAAAGTATGACTGTCTGAAGCCCTCAGCTTCACGTGGTGTAATGAAATGGGCAATACGTGATTTTGCAGTCTCACACCTGCACTGCTGTCCATCTTCTCCAGGAAGACAGTTAAAATAGTCTTTTCAGCTTCTCCCTGGCGCTTCAGCACAGCGGGCAGCAAATATTAATCAAACAGAATCTCTTACAGCTTTTGCTCTTGAGAAGCCACTTGACTGAGCTGTTGCTAGATTTGGAAAAGGTTTCTGGTTTTTAGCATTTCTTGCTTTGGGCTTCAAAGGGACCTTTATTGGTCTAGCATATTGGATCTGCTGTAATTACAAAGAAAGCAAGGAAGCTTTTCTTTTCACGTCCAGAATATGACACCTACAGCAACTGTGGCATTTTTCCTTGAGTCTGTGTATCTGACTTTGTATTTGAGGAATCGGGTGTTTGACAGCTCAAGAGAGCAGTAGGAGGAGAAGTCTGTTACCACAGTGGTTCAGTTGGTACATCTCCAAAAAGCATTTGGAACTAGCGTTGAAGCGATAGTGCCTGCAGCCAGAGTGTCCATGTGCACAACAGCCCCGAGATAAGAAAACCTACACTTAATGTTCCAGCCTAACACAAATCTCCCCTGCGGTGCGGGTCCGGAACTGTCAAAATAACTTCTGAAATGGTTGTTCTTTTACTAGTCTTCTAAAGTAATTTTTTAACCAGAAAATGAAAGATAAGATGGGTTGACACACTTTTGGTTTTTTTTTCTATTTTTGCTTAACTATTTTCTGATGTGTCTCTAAACCCAAAAGTCAGAAGTTGTATCAAATGAACAAATACATTGAGCCATATAGTCAGCTTGGGTCATAGTACACTTTCTGAGCTATGATTTAGGAGAATATAACTGCTATAATTTAGGAAAATACAATGAAGAATTTGCTTTTGGAATGCAATTACAAAAAAAAGAAGTGATTCAATGTTCTTAGTCTGCAACTTAGTAATTTTTTTTTTCCAATATCCTAAGAAGGTTAAGTGACCTCTTTGAATTCATGTTATTTTTATATCTGAATATCTAACCTAAGTAACAGAAGGTTGGTAAAATATAAAACCAGTGTTTGAGGCAAATGGTATGCAATAAGTTTCAGTACAGGCAAGAGCAGATGCAACAAATGAAGCTACAGATGAACCTAGAACAATGTTTTATTTTTTGGTTTAGATATTACTCCTAATTTTATTGCTAATACTTCTTTTCTTTTTGTTCCCCTACAGGTGATTCCAGTGTGATTTTACAGGCTCAAGAGGAGATTATTGAAATGAAAGATGTATTTTCAGTAAAACTGAAACGCCGTCGTTTTGTAGGACAGAAAAAAGGTGGTACTACTTTGGGTATCACCCTTTTTAAATGCTTGAATAAAGAAAATAATAAACTAACAGACTGTGCTGTCCATTTAAATAACTTAAGTGAAGATCATTGTCAATCGTGGTTTAGACATCTAAAGGAAATTTTGAATGGTAAGCAATTAATTGGGGTTGATATAATTATTATTTCAGACTTGTTTCTATTGGCAATACATAAAGTTGAGTGATGCCTAGAAAAATATTTTGCCTGTGGAAATTAAGTCACACAGAGACAAATATTGCTGGAAAATGTTTACTCCTGAAGTTTAACATGGTGAAGTGTAAGATTTAGGAAAATGACAATAATTGACTAATGCACCTGTGAAAATTAAACAAATTGATGCTATATTTTGGAAGCTTCTCAAAATAAGTAGCTTACTATATTCCGACTGAAGCATCTTCTGGAAAATCTGTTTCTTAAAGAAATAAAATACCTTGTTGATGTTTTCACTTGAATTGCAGCACATCTGATGGGACTACAGATGTTGCAGTCCTGGGCACTCTTCAGGGACTTCCCAGTGACTGTTTAGGAGCTCCCACTTGAGAACTGATGATTCTTTAAGGGACTTATGGGAGAGGCTTTCCTCCTCTTAAATTCACAGTTGGAAGTGCTCTTAAGGTTCTGTAGGACTCTTATTGTATAATTTTCTACAAAATGTATTGACACCAGCTATTGATGAGAGGCTATTTTTAATTTTAAAAATATCTTTCCGCGTTTGCCTGGACTAATGCCAGTTTCAGGACGCTTTGTTTAACTCCCGATAGCTGGATTTTTTTTCATGGAAGCTATATCAAATTTAAGAAAAAACTATTCACCATTTGGGGCAAAAAAAAAACCCCAAGAAACCAGAGTCTTTCACCGTAATCTAATACCATCAATGCTGGAAAGATTTAGAACGTAGCACACTTGTGATTTGAAAAAAAAAAAATCCCAAAACACACAGGAAAAAAACCCCACAAACGACATTCTCTGATTTAGCTCCAAAATGTGGCTTTGTTTACAGACTATAGCAAATGAGGTTGCTTATTACAGAAGAAAACCAATCCATCTTGTAATAGCTGAATTGTTAATACTGAGCCAGATTACAAAATTCAAATCTTAGGCATCTGTAATGTTTGTAAGAACACTTTCAATAGTGATTTATAGTTTACTTCTACTAAAATGACTTTGTCAAAAGCAGGTATCAGATAAAATGATATGAGTTATTAATGGTGCATTCTTACATTGCTTATAGTATGCTTTGGATTTTCCAAATAAAAAATGTGTATTTAAAAAGTGCCTTCCCTTGCCCCTTTTTGAAAGACTTCATCATGAAATATCCAAATCTGCAGAAGCGCCAAGATTCTTGCAGATCTCCAGCTACCCATAAAGGCAAGGACATTTGCATAAGGAGCAAATGTCTGTTTTGTTCCCAGATTACCCTCCATCCATCAGGAGCAGTGATACCATATGTTCACAGAAAAAAAGCTGCAGTATCTCCTGCTCAGGTTGTCTTGACTTCGAGGTGCAGCCTCTGTTTTATAGCTTTGTAATTGGAAGCCGCCTGAACCTGAAAGAAGCATTCTGTACAATGTTGTTGCTGTTTCTAGTTTTTCCTTCAGCTTCAGTCTTTCTCCAGAAGCTCGAACCTTGCACAGATTTTTTTTTTTCTTGAGCTCTAACTTGTACATTTTTCTCCTTTTCTTTTAGTTTGTGAGCAATCAAGACTCAAAGGGGGGAAAAAATAACCAAACACAAGCCCCAGAATATAATTTACTAATGTACATATTGTTTTCAGTTCTGTAATTACAGTACAAGCTTTTACGGTGTTACACTTTGAGGACTGAGTGGGTATTCAAACTTCCTTTCTATCCAGAAAATCAGCAAAAAAGCAGCAGCATTTTTGCATTTAATGTAGCAGAGACACATTACAGTAATTTAAACTGATGGTATAGTAATGGTATAATTCAGAAACAAAAGTATTATTTAAACCATATTAAACGTTGGCACGAAGTTCCCAGTGGGATTCAAGTCTGGAAAAGTATAAAATGCAGTTAAGTTCTACTGGTTCCTCACTAACTGAAATCTCAACTGTATCTCTGCTTGAAATGGTGATAAATTTTCATAGTTTTTGTTGCAATTTGTTTTCTTAAAAGTGCTTGCAACATCTTTGTTAATGAACTCATGTTGACTCCTTTTTGTTTTCCTTGTGAATGCCAGGGTAAAGTTTAAATTTCGTCCTTCTAAAATAGTAAAAATTCAAGTGCATGTATCTTTTTCTAATCTCTCAGATCACAAAGTACATTTTCATTAACTGCTGCATTATTTACTTGAAGGTTTTTTATTATTTCTAGGCTGGAGCAAATGAAAAGCAGGTGATTTACTGAAGTAGAGTGTATGTATCTTTGGGTATGGTTGTCAGTAAACCTGTGCTTTCATTTATCAAAATTGCTACATATTATGAAAAGGTGTGTCTCTTGAAAATAATTGCAATTTCTATTTCTTTACCTTACCCTGACAGGTTTTTAGATTTTTATGCATATATCGTAATTTAAGGAACAGCAGTAGCAAGTTTATCAGTGATGACACGAGCTGGAGTTTTATCTGGAGATTTGTTCTAGTGAAGATTTCATATTTTTTTTTTCTGAAACACCATGTACACAGTTTCCCTTTTACTGTGTGCTTTGTGTCTGACATGAATTTTTCTTGCATGGTTTTTCCTGTTCATCCTTACTCGCTTCATAGTAAATAACGTCTGTTGTTTTGAATTTCTGTCCAGAGTAGCTAGGCTATAATTTTTTATGAAGCCTGTCATCATATAAGCGAGCACACAGATATAATATAGTTGCTTATAGTTACTGTGGCTGCTATTCGTGGCTTTTTGCCTGTGTGTGGCAGGATTACAAAACACATGTACTACCATCTTCCCACTTTTAAATAAGTTCTTATTTTCTGCATAGTGTTGCTACTGTTTGTATGCACACCAGCTAGATATGAAGAGTTTACTCAGTGATACAGTATTCAGGAAAACTGGTCTTCCCTATATCCCATATTTGTTAACTGATGTAAAATAACCATTGCCATCTTAAGGCATGCACCTACGGAGCTTTGGTTCTTGACTGGCTCCTGAAAGGCCCCAGATGGCAACTTAGACAAATTGTAGTTTGCTGTTGATCTTGTGTCAGGCCCATTGTACACCTGACTCCCGGTGCTTTTGGTTTATACATTTGCTTCTTTTTGTACTGGACTTGGTGATCATGTACAGTGGACATACTCTGTCAGTGGAATGCACTGTTGAATTTAAAATCCTCTGTGCATGCAAATACCCAGTGTTATTTGAAGGGTTGATAGCCCCAGAAATGAGAGAAAATGCCTAATTATCAATGCTTACCCATTTTTTTATTATATTTTTTAGCAAGATGAGACTTATTTTTAATAACATTTGATTTGAAAATGTTTTACTTAAGCATAAATTATCAGAAGACAATTAATATAGTTAAGAATAAATGATAAAATAGCAAAAACATGCATGAAGTGCTTTTTATTTTTATCTACTACTCTGTAGTATCTCTCTCAGTGGGATTTGATACGAATGTCTGAAACTTCATGCATGAACTTTTAATTAAACCATTAATGTTAAACATTAACTTTGGTTAGTTAATATTAACAGTGGTGTCTCCATAGTTACACTAACAAATCTGTCTCATATTATTAGTTTTCCTCATGTATAATATTCTTAATGTTGTATATAAAGTATTTATAAATGTATGCAATAATGACATGATTCCAGGCTCTTAACTTTTGTAACATAAACCCATTTTCATAAAGCTAAGAACTGAAAGCAGCACAGATGTATGTCTGAGCATAGCGTCTCTGCTGCCCTATGAGCCTTTGTTTTCAGAACACCCTGATTGACCCACCACCCTTCATGGTTCACTGATTCGCTTGATAGATCAAGTTTAAACTAGTGCATATTAGCACATTTGTTAGTACTAGAGGAACAGTTGGCCTTCCTGCTTTAGGCTGCTGGTTCATTTCAAATGGAGCAGCCACGGAAAACAATAACAGAATACCAGTTAGGAGAACACCAAAAGGCTGACAGACTGAAATCGGTTGCAGCCTGTAGTAAATGAGATTTAATTTTCTTTAAACAACTTCTATATGAATGACTCAAAGATGATTATTATTAAACAATACTTTTTAAAAAGTTTCACTACATAATTGTGAGAAAGTTTAACTTTCGGACTGTTCTGGGATATTGTTCTATTAAACTCAGTTGTTTGGTGTATTATAAAATGTTCAATTAATGATAATAAGTAATAATTTTTGCTGTGATTATCCTTTTATGTCAGTTGGCAATCATTTGACACAATCGGTAGTGTACCATGTCACTGCTCAGATACCTTGTTTGTAATACCTGTTTCTGTAAATAAAATAGTTTACCTCTGAAAAAGTACATTGATATTTGGGTAGTTCATAAAGAGAATATTCTAACACTTTAATCCTGTGAATTCATTTGGTTCTTGAAAATCTCACTAGGATTTATGTATTAACTCTGATCCTGCTTTTCAGCAATAACCTAGTATATATAATTATAAATACCGTTCTTGGTCTAGAATAATTTTTGGTTTAAATAAAAAAAGAAACATTCGTCTGTTTTCTTATAGATCTAGGATTCCCCCTGCTCTACTTCAACAAGCTCTCTACTTGCCTATTCTTTCCCTCTGCTTTATGTGTTCTAATATATACACACACACATACATAAAGTCTAAAGGTATACTTTACTTACAAATCAAAGACTCTGTAGTCAGGTTTTACAGTTCTGTGGCTCTGGGTATTGGTGTGGGCTGAGCATACAGGGCCAGCTGATCCCAGGTAGATTTCATGTAGAGAAGATAAGAAACATTACAGCATGTTTATCAATGTGGTTAAATCTTTTCTCTTTTAAATCAGGAGTTGTAGTTTTCAATTTAATTTCTCTGAACACTTTAGGCAAAATTATTAGGTCACAGAAATTATTTTTTAGGTCTTAATATTTTTATGACTCCTTAGAGACTGCAACAATACCAGATAGCAGCTTTCCATTAAGTGTTTTGTATAATGGTTATTATAATGTCCTTATGATGATGATTTATGTGTTATAATAGTCTTTGGGAACTTGTATGTAGTATTCCTTATTTGTGTGGTAATTCCTATGATTAGAAACTACACTGCAGTACCTACCTGCAGTGCTTGTTTCTGCTTCCAGAGACTCAAGAAAGATTTCGGTTGGAAGGAACCGCTGGAAATTATCAGTTTCAGCTTCCTGCTCAGAGCACTGAGCTTCTGAATAAGATCAGGTTGCTAAAAGCTATGTCCAGATACGTTTTGAAGTTCTCTAAGGGTGGATGTTCCATGGCTTCTCTGGGCAATGCTATCCATGGTTTAACCGCCCTCATTTTGAAGAGTGTTTCTCTTTATTTCAGATTAGAGTAGTCATTGCTGCAACTTGTGTCCATTGCCTTTTTGTCCTTTCCCCTGCAAGAAGTCTGGCTTGGTGGTCTATTTTACTCCCACAATAGATATTTGAGGACAGCATTTTGATAGACTCTCTTCGCAAAGCTCTAGAGAGCCAACTACCTCTGCTGTAGTATGTGCCCTCTGCTGGACCTGCTCCACTTTATCAGTCTTGTGCTGGGGACATGAAAGTGGATGCACTTCTTCAGAGTCAGGCTTAAACTGGATAAAGTGCTACTTTTCATTGCCAGATTCTCTGATGTGTTTAAATAAATGAAAAAAAAATCTATGGGGTTTCTATAATGGTTATGTTTTGATCAGAAGCATTATGTTCCCCTTTAATGCTGAAAGAGTATTTAGCTGTAATTTCTCTGAAGAATTGTTCCTGTTTAGGTGTTGAAGTAAAGTAAGTGAGAAGAGTTTTAGAAAGTCCCAGATGACACTGTGAAGGTACATGTGGCTGTAAAATAGTAATGAACTAGATGGGGCAGGAAAACAGGCTCTCACTCTTTGTTCCTTTTGGAGTTGTAGCCTACTACTAATTTTGTTCTTGAATGTTGAAAGCAGTGTACTTGCCAGATATTTTTAGCTTTCACTTGGCTAAGAAAGCGATAGTGTAGCCTGATACTAAAAGAAAATTTAGAATTTATAAATTAATTAATTGAATACAGAACTGCTCAAATCAAATTGCTTTTTGTAGCAGACCAACCCCACAGGATCGTGGCAATTGTAGGAAAAGAGAACTTGAACAGTAATTTTATTGTTTTAGCATTAATTATTTACTATTCAATCAAATGCCATATCCCAAATAATAAAATTACTTTATGGGATCAATGTGCAAGGCAAGGTACTGTTTGCATAGCAGTATTTCTCAGTGGTTTTTGCTCAGAGTTCCTTACTTTGAAGACCTAAATGTAACTTTTAAAAAAATAAAATGAACAATAGTTCTCAAATTTCTGAACGATATTACCAGGTTTTCTATTTATTTGTGTTTGGGATGGAAGGGACCTTAGAGATCTAGTTCCAACCCCCTGCCATGCGCAGGGACATGTCCCACTAGACCAGGTTGCTCAAAGTCCTGTCCAACCTGGCCTTAAACACTTCCAGGGATGGGACGTCCACAACTTTCCTGGGCAACCTGTTCCAGCTTCTTTCATTCAAGATGAGGGAATTTCCTTTGCACTGTTTGATTTTCAATCTGAGAAAACAAAAGTATTGGACTGTAGTATTAAATTTGTTGGGGATTATTGTCATATGCCTGCTGGGAGTGTTTCACATTACATTCCAAGAAGGATATGTGTTGTTGTTTGGGTTTTTGTTTTGTTTTGTTTTTTTTTTT
>VXBJ01007380.1:141790-210510 GCA_013400055.1 Nycticryphes semicollaris
CCCCACCCCCTACCCCCCATATTTTTAGCACTGAATAACAAAGGAAAAAAGAGTGACTGAGAATTGGACAAGTAACATTGGTTTAAACTTACAGTAAATAACATCAATTTTTTTTTATCCATTGTCAACACTGGGTAATCTGGTGTTATCGTTAGCAGTTTTAATCCTGTTGACGTTAGTCTGCGACACGAGAGCCAGTATTTATACGTGTCATATAGAAACATCTCATGTTTTGAAGTGTTAAACTAATTATATGTTGGGATTTCTACATGCAGGGGCTGAACCCTTAATTTCTTGTTGGTTACGTGAGATAGGGTATTGCAATGTTTTGGAGTATGTGTGGGACTGTTCAAATGAGGCACACTGTCTGTGCCTTTCTTTCAGAATGCTATTATTTGAATTTACAAGCTGGGAAAAATATGTCCTTGAAAAAGGAAAATTTTTCAATTCTGTATTAGAAATGGTTGAAAGTGGCATTAAGTATTTTTTGTGATAATTGCCAAATATATAATTTGAATTCTTCTCAAATGGTGAAAGAGCTCTTTCATCCTCTTGCCAAAAATCTATTGTGTGTGGTTGTTTTTTTATTTTGTGTTTGTTTTGGGGGTTTTTCCCCTGAATTGGAACAGAACCAAATATTCAAATCTCTAGCTTTTTCCAGCTATTAGAATGACTTTTATGTGTCCCTCTGGACATTGTCAAGCCTGCAGAAAACTTTTTAGGCACCGTCTTTTTATGTCTGTTTTGGATTTTTTCAATCTTTGCTTGGTTTTACTTGATTGATTTTTTTTTTTTTTAATATGTTCTGAGGAAGTTTTTTTTTTTTTCCTGGAAACTTCATTTTTTCATTACCTTTTTGTTACAGTATTTTGAAACAGATGCTGTGTACCCTCTGTCATTCTCTCATCAAATTTTAAATTTCTTGGAATTATCCCCAGTGTAAGCCTTGTAGTAGTCCTATTGCATAGTTTCCAAATTTAAGCCATTAATGCAAAGAGGATGGAGTCCCCATCAATCTGGCTAACGCTGTTTTTTTTTTTACTGCTTTTATTGATTTCTTTATAGACATGAGTCTCCTTTGTTTTCATGTCCTTGTTCTTTAAGTGAATTAATATTGTAATAGTAGATGTAAGTTACATACATTACATAAGGAAACCACTGAGCATGTTTTCTTTTACAAAATAAAATCTTATTTACCATACCATTTTAATTAGCCTACTCATAACTTCCTAAATGTCATCCTGTTCATTTAAAAAGGCATGTAACCTGGTAACCAACTGCCTGTTTTCATGGGAAGAGTTTCTTTCACAGTTAAGCCAACGGTGATATATTTGAATCTATCTTCATTTTTGCATGATGCACAGTTTTATTAGTCGCTTTTCCAAAATCTACAGATTATGCTGAAAGGATAGTTCCCATCAGTAAAAGCAAAACTGAGTATGTTAGTTTAAATATTGTGCTTTAATCTTCCAGAAGAGGTCCTGCCTTAAATTCTCTGAATCATTCCTGAAAGCTATTAGAGCGATAGATATTTCTGTAGCAAAATGATAATTCTCTGCCTTTGGTATAATCAAAATAACTCCAGATTTTAATTAAGAATTTCCAAAGCACCAAACACTAGACCTTTGCTAATGCTGGTTGGGAGATACTTGAAGGTAGATGCTGATATACAACTGTTTAATGTGAAGTGTAAAAATTTTATCACTTATTTTTTGCTTTTTAAACAAAGTTATATTGACGCACATTTGTGTGTGTATGTCTAGGGAGAGAGAAGTGTTTTCATTTCTTACAGGCAGCATTTGAATACTCTGTAGAAATGCTGCTATAACAGGTACAGATACGGAATGATTGTTTTAGACACCAAGACTAATAATTTTAACAGTGTTTTGAAACACTGGAGAAAAGCCTTGAACTATGCTAGCACCAGGGACAGACAAGCATGAAAGATTAATGTAATTTTGCATATAATGATGCACATTCTTACACAAAAAATCCATCTGCAAGTGTCATGTCAGTCAGCAAAAATCTTTGATGGGTGGCTGCAGCTGGGCTGTCTCTTCTGGCAAAGCTGGCCTAGAAAATGCTAAATGTAGTTATGATGCTTTGTGCCATCTGTAGTATGCCAGTTTATCCTGTCTTCACTGGCATTTACAGTACTATGTAGGGTATCAGCAAACACAGAGACATCAATGTAGAGTGACAGATTCATTTCCTCCAGAGGCTATGAACTCGGGTGTATATTCGTGCCACCTTCCTCTGTGTGTTATATTCCATTGTCACTGGTATTTGGCTTGATTTCATACTTCTGTGTTTAGCCCCTCATATTTTTGATTTAGCAATTTGCATATCCTAACACAAAGGCAATTAAATTTGATTGATACTGAAATAATTCAGTCTTAACTGAGGATATGCTTACATTTTCTTGAAGTTTACCAACTGTGGCAATGCTAAAACTTGCATTCCGAGGCAACAAACGTCTTTGCTTGTTCTCTGAATTTAAATGCACTAAATAGTCATGTTTCTGATGGCAGCTGAGTTTTCCTTTTAGGTAGTGTAACTGTAAAACATGCCTTCTTGTGCTTTTAATGTTTTTAAAAAAGTCTGAACTGAAGTACTGTCTGTTCCTTAGGTTAGAAGGGCAAAAATTTAAAAAACTCTTTTAAATTTTCTAATCTTCTGATAATTAAATAATATTGTTTTCCACAGTAACTGAATATGAAGGACATGCTCTCTCAGTACTTAAAGAATGTGAACTCCAGGCATTTGATGGGTAAGTTGGTTACTGACAATGAATGTTAGTAGACCTCAGCGTTTTTATTGTATTCCATCCAAAACTATGCTAGTAGGTATTTCGTGACTTACTCTGCTTCACGTATATATTAAGCCTGAGAAAACCAGTTTTTATTAGATGCTTTGTTTTTTATTATTTACTGACAATAGCTATGTATTTTAGATTCATAAATAGTGGTAAATAACTATAAAGCTTTCTTAAGTATACTTCATGGAAACTTCAGTCTCTGTATTTGTAAGAATGGCACAAATACCTTGTATTTCACTCTGTCCACTCAAGTTGTTCTTAAGGAGAACATTTTACCTAAAAGTAACTTGAATGTTTTTTCCATTTAAAGAAAAGTAATAAAAATTCAAACTTACTTGTACTCAAGAGTGAAAAATGCTTGTTCGATTATTTTTTAAAGACCTTGCTATATGGATTAATCATGCAGTCTTTGGTATTCTTTCTCTAATTGTTCAATAATAAGATTCGGTAATATACAAGAATATTTACGCATACAGTGGAAGTCTTACAGCATTCTTACAACTCGTTCTTTAATATGCAATGAGCCATACAAGAAGGCTTAAATAATGTTTTATAGTTTAATCAATTTCTATTGATTCTAGAAACTCACAGAGTTAGGTGAGAATGTACATATATTTTCAGATATATTTATTTGAGATTCTGAGGATAATTTTTTCCAATTAAGACACACCTTTTAGGGTGCTAGCTGAGGAACTGATTTGTCCTGGGAAGCAGATGTTAAGATAGAAAAGAAAAAGCCTTGGTTGGTCAGCATTCATATTATGCTAAGGGGCTGAAAAAGGAAGCTGCAAAACTTCCCTAGGATCTCTTCTATTATCTTTAGAGTTGTTTTTAAGAACAGGAAGAGAAAAATTGAAATTGGGATTTTCTTTCTCAAATTGTTTAAAGGCTCATGGTGTACTTTTGATTATGTTCCTGTGTAGTCCTTTGTGACTTCTTCATTGCTGTCTAGCCTAAGAATTTTTGCAGTACATACAAATGTCTTACAGGCCCCCCAAACCACCTCAGTGTTTCCCAAATAAACTTTTTATTACAATTTTGGTTTGTTGAAAATTAAACCAGAAAATGTATGGGATCTGTATTGAATTAAAAATTTAACTCCACAACAATGAAATTGTCCTACTGATGAAAAGTCATACTTTTAGCAATTTTAGCAGCCACGTCTAGCATAATGCTATTTGACTTTTCCCATTAAGCCTTGAGAAGTTGTAGGTGCTTAATGAGCAGCTTTGGATGTAATCTGGCCGGCTTCAGTTCTTTACTATTTTGCCCTGGCTTCCTGGCCAGTTTTGTTTGAGTCAGACACTGTATCTGTCAGTTAGTTCTGTGTTTAGAAAATAGGCTAGCACTTCTCTACCTCTTTTCAGGTGTGGCAGGGCCCTGTATGTGTTGGTAAGAGGTAAGGTAGATTTTGCAGCGTCTCATGGCAGAGTTCATGTCCAATAGACCTCACCTGCCTTGGCCAAGCTTGGAAGTGATGGGAGGTGAGTTAAACGTGGACTGAAGGCCATGCCCGCATGCATCAGTCTGCAGCTCTAGCTCAGCTCATGCTTTCCAAGCGTTGCCTGTTTCAGATGAATGAAAGCTAGTTCAAATAAAAATGTGTAAAGGGCAAGACACAACAGGTTTTTATTCATTACAGTAGGTTAGCACTTAGCAACATACAATTTCTGTTGTATTTCCCTCTAAGAGAGCTATGGTTCCTTACGTGTTAAACAGCATATGAAGTAAAGTGAAGCTTACAATTTGCAAATTGGAAACTTGTATGTCAGTGCTTTCTGTCAGGAATGCTGCTATGTCTTAATACTTTGCGAAAGCTGTATGTTTTTATGTGTAATTTCTCTTCTCTGATTTCTCCAGTTCCTCCTCTGTTTTGGAAGATCATAGGCATATGTCATTTATCTCATACACTCCACCTTTTTTCACTTTTTTTGCTATTGTCCTTTTTTTTGTTTTTTTTTTTTTTTTTTTCCCTTGCTGACACTGGAAATGTATGTACTTTGCCAATTTAGTGGAGTGCTTTTTTCCCCTGCATTGGGGCCAAGACTTGGTGACAAATAGAAAGAGTGCATTTGTGATGTTACTGTCTCAGTTGCATTTTCTTGTTTGCACAGTGACAGAAAGCACAATATACAAACATGTATTTCTTCCCTAATCAGGGGCCTAAGATACTATGAATATTATTTAGAATAGCCCAAGTTAGTCAGACTGTAGTGAATAGTTGATTAGGAAACTGGTGTCTGATAGTTAGACAAATGTTTCTTCCTCTACGAAGCCTTATCAAGATCTTAGTCAAATCTGTTTGCTTAAGACTTTCTACTTCCTTATGCATAGTAGCTGCTCACTGATCAGCTTTGAAATCCCTGGTCCCTGATGGTGTCTCTATTTCCAGCCAAAAAGGCTACTCTCAATGATCAATGCTAACTTAATAAAAATGAAAGTAGCAGTTAGTAAAGTTAGTGTTTTTTATGTTGTTTCTTGGACTCTTCATCTTTTTCCAGTAACAACAGACACAGCTCCTCAAAACGGGAGGAAAATAAATCTGTTTTCAAAAGATTTAATAGCCAGAAGACAATCCATTTAAGTCTTTCCAGGTGTACAGTTTATCAGACTACAAAGATTAACTGGTTTTGCTGCTCTGGCAGAAACTTTTAAGCCTATGAATAAACCAATCTAAACCAAAAATAAGACAAAAGACAAGAGATGACTCCTAATTACCAGCAGGAAGAAAATGTGCTCTAAACTTTTGCTATATATTCTTTCACTTTTTCTTTACGTGTGCAGTGTTTCATTAGATACAGGAAACGTTCCTAAGAATATAGAAATTAAAAAAATAGCTAAGAAATAATTATAGAAACCAAAGAAAAATGTAAAAGGAGCGGAGATAATTTAATTTAAACACTTAATAACATAATTAAGTTTTGCTTATAACCAGTTTTATCTGGTTGAATTATTGAACATAGAATGAAATGCATTCATACAGATATGTGAAAAAACCCGTTATTTTAAGTGCCTTCTAAAGTAAATCTGGCATATTACAAATGCTTGGAGTTTACAATTACTGTCTTTATGATTAAAATATATTTACCATAAAGACATTTAACTTTAAAACATTACTAATTTGGAGAATCAGTTTAATAGTTATTTGAATAGAAAAAAAGAAAAAAGACCAGAAAAAAAGAAGACTTTTGCTGTAACAGAGCTTTTATAGATAAATGCATTCCTCTCTATAACCACAGCAGGTGGGAGTTTAATTACATGCTCCAGAAGCAGTGATTAAGTACCGTCATGCGAAGGATTGCTGGCACTGGGGTTTTATACCTTGGTAAATCCCTCAACTGCTTGTGTACTATGTGGAATTAGCTGTTTTCAAGTATTTTTAATTTTATTGTAATATTTGGTGAGTCGATGTTATAAGGGCAATTAAAGAAGCTTTGGAATGCTTGTGTGGGTCAGCACTGAAACATTCAAAGAACTTTTCCACTGATGCGCTTGAGCATGTGCTTAACTCTTCCAGCTGATCAGTTCATGTGCATAATGTGTGATAAGGTAAGAAATATTTTGTAAGTTGTTATGTGTATTTACTCCTACTCAGGCAGAAGAAAACAGAAATAAGGATGCTTACATTTTGTTAGTTAACATTGACTGATCTGACAGTGAAGCCCTAGCTTGTTCTTAAGGAAGGAATGTTTTTTAGCTATTTGAAGTATCATTATGTATGTGCTGTGTGACAACTGCCTTCCGCTTGTTTGCTCAGCTATGGAAGGGTTCATTTTGAACTGTTTGGCATTTTTGTTTTGAAATAGGGTAGTTTGTGTCGGTGGAGATGGATCTGTCAGCGAAGTTGCTCATGGTCTACTACTTAAAGCCCAGATAGATGCTGGAAAAGACACAGACTATATAACAACGCCTGTCAGAGCACCAGTTCCTCTTGGAGTAATACCAGCAGGTGAGACTGAAAGGTACTGTTACATGTTATTAGTCATCTGTTTTAAGTTCCTTTGGCAGGTTTTACAGTTTTGGCTACTAAAAGTAATTGTTGGTGCTGAAGCTTCAGTCACTTAAGGGAGATATTGAATAAATGCCCTAAATTACTGATTTAGATTGATTACAAATGACTAGATTTTAAATCATTATGATAATTTATAGTAATGGCACAGATGAGCTCTTTGCCTAAAGGAAGAAGCTGACGAAGATGAAAACTAAAATAATTTTCAGCGGATCTGTGCAAAGATCAAGTTTTGCCCTTATTTGCTGCCATAATTTCCTTAATATAAGGCATGCTGTTTCACTTCTCCAGTTTTCTTGGCAGGATTCTCATTTGGATTAATGCTCAGGGTCTATTTTTAAATGGTGACCCAGAAATACATTGTGTGAATTCTATTAATAATAATAATACTATGCACATAACTGCTTGCTTTCTTCTTTATGTCTACAGAACTGAAAACATATGCATCCCTCTGAAAAGTCCTCTTGCTCCTTTCTTAACATGTACTTGCATCTTGTGTGTTTATTTTGAGGTTTGGGGGTGTGTGTGTGTCTTCTCCCAGTTTTTGTATTTGCTTTTCTCAGAGTCTAACTTGGGCCAGGCAGAGAGGCTTAGCTAGAATTAAGTACAGGTGGGGTTGATATTCTACTTTCATATGAATCACTTCTCTTTAAAAGAGGAGAGGTATTTTTGCATGGACACAACCCTCTGGCGTGGATGTTGATGTGCCTACCTGATGTAATTTCTCAGATGCTTTTAACTACTAAGGAAAAAATTCCTTCAGCCAGGTTAACAGCAAATAGTTGTTTTCAGTTTTCTACAGAAAAAAAGGAGCAAGTTGCTTCTGAACTGAGCAAGCAGGTCCTAAGTGCTCTGGCTTGCTTTGCTTCTAAAAGCAGCATTAAGGCAGGGACTAGTTGCTTGTAAAAATGCAAGATTACACTAGCTTTATTCAAGTTTAAAAAAAGCTTGGAAAATATTGGTAAAAGATACAGTAATCTCATAGACGTGAAGTGAATGAATTTTAGTACAGCAGTCGGACCATCACTACTCAGTTCAGTTGCTGTGAGTATCTTGATGGTGTTGAGATGGAATCCCTCCAGCACTTCACTCTCTGCTGTCTACGCATTCTTAGGTCCACTGTGCCTCATCATTAGTGCTTGTTTGTCTTCAGTTTAAGGCAAACATGTCATGATCAAAAAGGATTTGTAAACCCAAAAGGGTGCTGTAGGACTTGTTACACAGAGTGCCATAGACTTTGTTAAAAGAGGGTGAGAATAAATTATAGACTGATAGTGTGTAAAATTCCTTAATATGTTTTGTAAAATAATCAATAGCTTATATTACTTCCATATTATTGATATTCCAAAAAGTAGACAGTTAGGAAAGAGATAATTATCATACTTGTGTACATGAAGAAGATGGAACTCAATGGTCAATTAATTTTGCCCTGTCCTGGAAATCCATTGTGCCAAATTATTAGGATTCTCCATCCGAGTAAAAATAGAAACTGTGTTAGGGGATAGCACTGAGTGGCTTAAAATCTGGTTTTAGCCTCCATTATAAGTAGTTAAGAAAGCATTTTGAAGTTTCAGCCAACTTGGTGGGAAGGAGCTCCTCAGGTTACTTCCTGCAGAGAAAGGTCCAGAGGGGAGTGTGCTTGTACTAAAATACTCTACTGAGCTGCCTTATTCTGGTCCAAATCAGATGGATGAGATGTGGGGAAGCCTGCAGTTGTACTGCTGGCCATTATCAAGAGTGTTTGTTGCCATGGGAACTACTGCTAAGAAACTGTACTGAGGGGGAATGGGAGAGAGGGGAGGGGGAACTGGAAGGACATTAAAAAAGCTATCCAGTTGTTACAGAACAAGAGACAATCTGTATCTGATGGTTGGGAACCTTTTGGTCCTAAATGGTTCATTTAAATAAATTCATGGTTTCCAATTAATTCAGAAAATAAAATATTACTGAGGGACTGTTAATTTCTGTGATATTTCAGGCAAAGAACCAAAATGTTGGTGCAGTTTTCATCAGAATTTTAGCTATGCTTGACTAGGAAGTCATTACATCACATTTATCTGTTTGGATGGGGGAGACATTAACAGCCTTATGAATATTCATGTTGCCTGGTTAATTAAGTTAATTGTACTGCAGAAGTGCTTGCACTTCCAAGGACAATTTTTTTTCTCTACAATTTCTGTTTGGTACCTTCATCAGTCATGCTTTACATGACCTGCAGATATGTTGCCCTTACTGTGATACTTCTGCGGTTTTCATGGGAAGGAGGCCGTAGGTGGTTGTTTGTAATATCAGGAAAATGGGTTAATATTTTGAAGAGAACTGTATTTTTTGAATAGTAAAATCTTCTTTGTTTCTGTTTAAAAAATATTGGATGAAACCTTTTTACAGTAAATTGAACAGTTGAAATGAGACCTAAAAATGTGACTGTTAGTAAACTGTGCAGGGTGCAAGCCCGTACATGAGCATCAAAGAAGGTTATTAGTCTCTAAAGTAACATGAGAACGTTCAGGGGAACCATCTTCTTACTGGTAAATAATATACCGAGCTTACATAGTGGGTAGAAAAAGGTTTAGATGACATAGGAAGATGACTAATAGCATTAAAATTGCTGCTATTGCCACTTTTATGTTCTAATTTTTTTTGTATGATAAATTCAATTGTTTTGGTTTTGTTTATAAGCTTTTTATGTTTGTTTGTTTTTTGGTGTGGCAACCTGCTTGTGTAGGACCTAGGTAATGAGACACATTATTCAGTCGTTACTGGATTATAAATTCTCTTAGGCATTAAGAGTTTTTTAGAGAAGGCAATGGTACTTACTACTGCAAAACTGTGTGCGTTCTACCTCTTCAGCTTGTGGAAGGGTGGGTATGTTACTTATGTTTTGAACACAGGCAAAATTTACTTCATTTTCCCAGGCGTTATGAAAGGGTGGGGTTTTGCCTTGTTTACTTTTGCAAATGGTAACGAGCTCCACAGATTTAAGGGAAGGATGCAATTACTTGTGTCTATCCTGTTTATTAAGAATGAGATTTAACTCTCATTAAAGTCAGTATGAAGATTGGTATTGACTTCAGCTGTGGTCATTTGTTATCTTGCTGCCATCTGTATTGACTCGTACTTAAATGAAGAACCCCAGTTTAAGGCGTACCAAGCTTGATCTCCAGAAGTATATTTCGCCTTCTGCTCTTCTATTAACTCGATCTTCAGTGACAAAAATATTTCTTCAGAACAACAACTTCCCTTTTGTCAATTTACAGGAAATAAACAAGATTTGCAGGACTTGCAATGATCTGCTCTTTGTGTGTGTGGTTTCCTTTGCTTTGGAGAGGTTCCCATAAAAGTTTCTAAGAGTTGGAAGAATTTGACTGAAGAAAATATTTGGCTATTTTTGAGCTGCTGCTTTAGCTAGCTTTACTGGTTAAGCAAAATTAATTGAATGTAGAGGTGAAATGTCGTAAGTCATTCAAACATGAAGTGATGTCAGGCATATACCTGTATTAATCTGTGAAGGATTGCTTTTTAGGTCAAACCTATTTTTTCTGAGTATTATGAATTACTTTCAGAGACTAAGGTGCTCTAAGGACGTAACAGGTGCTCTGTGAGATACCGAGATACAATTCCCAGTTATCTTACAAATTGTTATACAGAGAAATTATTGAAAAAAACTGAAGCATGTACTTCTGAATAAGAACAACACGATGCACTTAGAGCTTTGTAACTTTGTATATCAGTCTTTCTAAATTGAGTGGTTTTTTTCCTGCCACTGCTGTGACATCAAAGATTGCAGAGTTTTGGGATAAACATAACTTTTCAGTCTGGTATATGATGCTTTTAAAGTGCTTGTTTAAATATTGAGTGGCTCTTGTTTGAAATGTGGTAGTCTTCCCTTTCCCTTTCCTCTCTTCTCTCCGTTGCTTTTGAAAGACAAGTTTAAATACTTCCATAAAACTTAAGGCAAATTTAGCACCCAGTCTCTTGCTGCTGTAACGTACTAAGTAATTCAAGCAACAAGAAAATGATTTGAAAATCTAACTGAACTCAATCAATTATGGAATGTTAAGGTCTAAATTGTTCTTTGGCAACTTTTGTTATTTTATTTAATCTGTTATTGAATTATTCATCCCTCAATCCGTGATAGGAATAAGTTCAACATTGTGCCTGCTTGGTGGCAAGCCTCTGTTCTTATTTTTGCAGAAAATCCTATGGCTTTACTGCTTGGCTAAGAAACACCAGAGATATGTGAGCAATGAGAAAAATCAACTTGAAATTCTGTTAAAACTATACCCATTTAGGAAACACGCAACCATTCCTTGTTGAGGATTTTTAAAATAAATTTTTGCTTAAAAGCCAGCTGATGCACAGCTACACAATATCCTATGCATTAATGCAGAAGGGCAAAATTTACATGTATATCCATGTTTTTTACACAAGTGAAGCGACTTGACATATCAGTCATCACCAAACATGGGTCTTCAGAACCATGCTGCTTTCTTTTACAAACTGATAACTAGTTTTCCACTCTCTCTTCCAACACCAAGCTCACATTGTTCTTAATTTTCATTCTATTTACCAGCTAATTTACTACTCACTCCCTTGTTTCAGAATAAATTAAGCTCTTCTATCCAGTAGCTAGTAGTGCAACTGGTCTGCAGTGTCCAAGCAATGACAAAGACAAGTCCGATGGGTTCATTTTAATGCACTGAATGCAAGTTGTCCATTTGTCAGACATGCTTCAAACTCCATGTTCTCTCTGTTTTTCAGTCATAAATGTGTTCTCATATGTAAAGATGACATGCAGTAATTAATTTTATTTGCTATGGCTTCTAGAAATCTAGAATGTAGCCTGCAAGAGGCGCAGCACATATCTTAGACTAGATCTACTACATTTTTGTCTGGGGCACGTACAGTTTTTACACTGGTTGGGTATTATATTATTTTTCCAACTTAAATATATTTCCCAAATATATCTTAATAGATGGTCTGCTTTCTAGTACAGTTGCTCAGTATGGCACTTAGGTATAGATAAAGTGATTTTTAGGGAGATGGTTTAAAAAAAAAAAGGCAATTTTTCTAATGCTTCCCCTCAGCTCCCATTATGAATGAATTTGCAGAGAGGATTTTACAGACCGCTGGGAGTTTTAATTTGTACTGTTCAGCATTTCTGCTGTTATAATGTTACAAGACAAAGTAATTTGTAGGGAGGCTTTTTTTTTTTTTTTTNAATTTCTTCAGTTTCTTCTTTTGCTGTTCTGTGTCTCTCATTTTACAGGTACTACTAATATTTTGGCCTACACTCTTTATGGTATTAAGCATGCAGTGACTGCAGCGTTGCACATTGTAATGGGTAAATATTTTTACATACGTTATCAGATTTTACATAATGAAGCAGCATTTACAAGATTGCCATAACAAGTGGTTTAATAATTATGCTCTGTCACTGTGAACTATATTGTAAGACTTTTAAAGCCAAATGTTTCTATCCTGATTTACAGTGTATTGGAAAAGCTCTGATTCTTTGAGTATAGTTTAGTAGCAAAGGTTGTGGCCCATCATCTTTTGGTAAGTAAAATCTGCCTTGGAATAACGTCTGATTTTAGCATTCATGCTCTGTTACTGATCTTCTAATGCAATAAGTAACTTTTTCCAACTTGATTATGTGAATAGTGTTACCCTGTGTGTGTTATTATGCAACAATTGGTTACATAATCACTTGATTATTTTAATTTAGTGTACCTGCTGAAGATAATAGGAAAATATATAGTACTTTCAACTTGAGGAAGTGGTTAGGATTGGAATTCTCGGGAAAGTATTGAAGGATCATTCAACGTTTCAGCTCTGTGTACATTTCTTTCAAATACTAACAGTTTCCATAAGAAAGCTTTATTAGTAGAAAAAAAATGTATCACTTGCCATTTGGTCTGCAGAATAAATAGATTTTTGAATGTGAAAATGTAATGCTAAAAGGAAAAATGAGGTTGCTAGTGCAAACCTTATTTTCAGATCCTAGGAAAAAGCAAGTAATTAGTTGAGCCATGTTGATATTCATCTCAAAGCAATTTTTCTTTGGGATACTTTCCTCCCTCCCCAAGTAATAAAAGAGAAGGTCCATCTTGAGTATCTGTTTCCTAGACTTGCAGTTGGCAGTGGGAGACTCCTACAGACAAAATCTAGAACTCTCTTTTTTAATTAGACTCACTCAATCAAACAGAAAACACTCAGATTCTGTTACGGAAAAAAATTGTATACCCTATCTTAAACAGAATTGGATGCCTACATTCCATAACTGGAAACATAAATATGGTTAAAACCTATGTTTAAGAGCTCCCATATCTCCTCCAGTACAATTTTCAGTCATTACAAATATTTAGTGGTTGCAAATATTTATGTAGCAATAGTGCATTTTCTTTGATACTTATTGCTGAAAATTTGAATAGAATTAAGAGACAGACCTTTTGTGGTTTGATGAAGTAGCTGAATTTTTGCTATAACTTAACCCTTTGAAACACCTGAATATTGTTTTCTGAAATGACTAGTCTCATAGAATCTTAATGTTATCTAGATTGGTTCTGTTTTCCATTAGTAAAACTTGCTTTCATAAAGACAGAAGAGTCTGGAGTTTTTCCCTGAGACTAAATTAAGTGCAAAAGAAATAGTAAGTTGTATTCCATTCAAAGTGCAGATGTTATTTGTAATTTCTGATCTTTATCTTTGAAAATTTAGGACATATTCAACCAGTGGATGTCTGTACTTTCAGTACTCCAAGCAAGCTTTTGCGGTTTGGGTTCTCAGCTATGTTTGGTTTTGGTGCAAGGACTCTAGCTTTGGCTGAAAAACACCGTTGGATGCCCTCCAGTCAGCGGAAGGATTTTGCTTTTATCAAAACACTGGCAGATCTCAAGTATGGCATGAGCTGTTACTTTTTTCTAGTATTTTTCTTTTCTTGAGGAAAATGCAATAATTTATGTGGTAAAGATATAGACAACAGTAGTTTAGCTGTCTTGGATGTGAGGTATATCCCTCTTACATGTTCAAGAGGAGATAAATTCTGTATACTCAGCATCTGCTTAAAATCACCTTAACTTCGATAAAATCTGTCTAGAAATTAGAATATTGGTTTACATGATAGTAAATATCAATACTTTTCTAGGCCAGAGGAATGTGAGTTATCATTTCTACCTCTACAAATTCCACAGGAAGACTCTCATGAGAATGACAGGTAAGTAAAACTGAGTCAAACAACTCCAAAGCTACAAAGTTATGTATCTCTGAAGATAAAATTGTAAAATGCCTTATTTTGTTCAAATTTGATCACTGGGTAAAACAATTAAAAAAAATATTTATTTTGACAACTCCAAGTTTTTACACTTTCTAAAACATTTCCTGTAGATTTGTTACAAAGCAGTCTTCCACTCAGTATTACTGGTTTGTTTGGTTCCGTTATTCCGTTCTTCCACTGAGATCTTACTCTTTTGATAAAGTAGATGTTGTTTAAATGTGCTAAAATGACTCTAATTAATTTTGTCTACTTATTTCCAACCTTTTAGAAAGAAGAAACAGAAAATTAAAAAAAAAGGTGAGCTTTTTGGTTTTTACCATTATTTAAAAGCAAACTGTGGCTGGTTAAACTGGAGTAATATAGAATTACTACTCTGTTATATTTAGGTAGCAAGGATCAATGGCACAAAATTCAGGGTCACTTCCTGAATGTGAGCATTATGGCAATCCCTTGTCTGTGTTCAATGGCACCAAGAGGCTTGGCACCTAATACGAGGTCAGTAGGGGTTTAGAGAATTAGTCATGTCTATAAATTCTGACATCTTACCTTAAGACCTTGGCTTTTCTGAGAATATGAGCCTGTGTTTAGGTAGTCTAGACCCTCTGGAATGGGGGAGGGAGCATGGACTGCACCAGACTTGATAATCCCGGGAATTGTAATCAGTTTTTGGAACAGGCAAATAAGGTCAAGCAGTCTAACTAGAATAATGAGTGGATAATTGCTGTGATCAAATTAGTTGGCAAGTCTGATTTAAGTAGTAGTCATTGAGCAGTCATCTGTCATAGGATTTGGCTATATGTAGAAACTTCCTTCTTGGATTTTTTTATTCTTTTAAAAATATAAATGTGCCCTGTATCTACTTTACAGTCAGCAAAAGTGAAGTGTGACTCTTTCTCCTGTTACGAAGAACTGAAATTCACTCATTTTGCCTTTAGCTCATTGTCGAGAGTATGCTCTGCTGTGATCAGAACAGTTATCAGGTGTTAAATATTTGTACTTTGGTGTACCCTGATGATGACTAAGCAGAATAGCAAGTACAAACTTTGTAGTTGTACATGAAATATAACATGCCCCTGCAAAAAAATTTGCACAAACGTATATACATATATATATGTATGTATATGTTTTCTGTTTATCTATTGAAAAAAATCAGGCCAGCACCCAGGGAAGTTTTTACAATGACTCTGTTTTGTTTCATTTGATTTTTATTAGGTGAAAATAGATATGCCTTAGAACAGCCAGTATTTTCACAGAAAAATACCTGATCAGATCTGGTAGAATTTGACGTATTGGAAACCATGTGGAAACAAATGTTTTTGATGAAACTCCTACTGAGTAGGTTTTTTTGCTATAAGGGTCCTGCTAAGCCTCACATACCATAAGGCCCTGATGTCATCCCTGCTTCAGAACCTACTCTGTTCAGCATATAGTGTGTTATGTACTAGACTGTAGGAAAATTCTGATAAGAATTGAAGAAATTATTCTTTTTTAGCTTTGCTTTCTCTTTCCATCTGTTCTGGCACCTGTTTCTTAGTGACAGGAAATTTTATGACGAGTCCATGCAATTCTTGCCAGCTTGAATAAGCCCATGGAACCCTCCTGTCCTTTCATATAAGGACATCCCCTATTTTTTTTTTTTTTCCCATCTCTTAAAAAATAATTTTAGGATTGGAGCCAGATAATAGGGTAGGAAGAGTAGACTCTTTAGACAAGTGCTTAATTTCTCATAATGAATAGCATCTTGACTGTAAGGCTTTTTGCTATGGGAAACAGAAATGTTGCACTAGTTGTTAGAGACTCAAGACTCAATATGGAAGTGCCAGCCAAACTCAGCTAGCTTTCTTTACTCTGTCCCATTTTTCTCGAGAGCGTTTTGCATTGTGAAGACACATGAAGTGGAATGAAAGTTTTGACTATTGCCTGTAATTCCAGTTATAATAGTCTATTTAGATTAGTAGCCAGAAACGTGCCAAGCTACGTTGACTCTCTGTGCTATGTGAGCCGTTTGTTTCTCAGAGCATAGGTGTTGTGCTTCACTGCAGAATGGACTTTGAAGAAAATTAATGAGAATACTTAGTGATCTCTGAAGATAAAAGGCCATAGTGCCAAATGCATTGCCCAGTAGCCTGCTGCACCCTTTTATTGCAGCAAGTATGATAAGGAGGCAGCTTTTTTAGTTTCATCATCACTGTTTCTAAATCAACAAAGTAATGCAATGCCAGGTGACTTGCTTAATGGTTACGTAAAAAGTACCTTCTTAGACTGTGCTGTATCATAATGGTCTTAGAACATTCCCGATAGAACTGTTCAGTAGCCAGAGAATGATGAGTGGAGCGAGATGTGTGGTGGTAGGTGGGACGTATTTTAATTTTTTTTTTTTAAACGTTCTCAACATATTTTCCAGGCATACATGCTGAGTAAATAAATATGTATATATATATGCACATATATGCAGAAGATATAAAATACGTAATCTCTATATAGAACGCAATTTTAACAGTGTTATCAAGTTAATCAGATACTCTTGTTGAACGTTGATTTGTCTGTATAGCTTAAATGGGACTTAGGCATGATTGCATTGAGATTCAGGTTGTTTGCTTCTGCAACAAGATACAGTTGCATTAAGGAAACTGTGAATTGATAATAGCTCATTGTCTAACTCAAACTCTCAAAAGATGCTAAAATACGAATGGTGAGTGGAAACGCTAAGACCACTGAGTATCTGCACTGTAGAGTCTCTTCTTGATTAAGCTCTAGCATATGACTGTTTTATCTTATGCAAAATTCCCTTAGTTTTTAACTTTGGTGTGCTTGGTGAAATGTGTAAGTAGAACTGTACTGAGAAATACTTTAGAGAGTTTGAATAGTGGCATAGTTGAAGATCAGGATCTTTGTTAGGGCAGCTGTGAATGTTAATGGAGGAGGAGAATGAACCCATCTGCACCAGGTTGTATGATGGGGATATGACTCATGGGAATAGTTTCTTGGTAAAGCTCTGCCTCCTGGCATTTATGGTAGTCATTATACTTTGCTGGAGAGAAAAGTGGAAAGATGTGACGACGCCCAATGTTTAAAAGCCATTAGTTAAGTAGAAAAGCAGGGGTTTAAAAATATATGTATTGCATTCAATGAAATATGGATATTGATAAGGGAGTACAGTTTTATTGTCACAGTGTATGTTGTAAGTCTATTGATGCTAAATAACCTCAGTTTCATGGTTGATGTTGAACTTGGGGGGTTAGCAAAAAAATGTAAAAAACATTGAGACTATTCTATTCATTTACTCCTGCTAGATTTTTTTTTTGTACATCTAGACTATTGAATAACTTGTTAAACTTCCAAATTAATGAGCTTTCTTTCAGGATTAAATTGGTCTTCTTTTCAGGTTGAATAATGGAAGCATGGCTCTTATTGTTGTACAAAATACTTCTCGAACAGAGTTTATAAAACATCTGAAAAGATACGCCAGCGTAAAAAATCAGGTACTGTTAATTTCTTTCTGGTGATTATAAAAAGAACAGTTGATTGTGAAGGTAGGTAGGCTGCAAGAGTTAATGTTAGCATCCTCATAAGGAGACTTAAGTTCCTGTCAGAATACATTAGCCCCCTTTTTATCTGATTTTTCTTTTTTAAATCACTAGACTAATACCGATTAGCCTATTTCAGCCCATCTGTTGTGGTTTAAATTGTATTTGTGTGGTACTATAGTTTGATGGGTGTAAAGCCCTTTCACCACAATAAAGGAAATGCATGCTGTGTTTAAATTTAGTGTGGTATGGAGATGCAGAACACGGACTGGGGGGGCATCACAGCTCTGTCAAAAATAGGTAAAGACCATACCTTCAGCAGATCACTGCACGCTGTGCTGATCGCAGTGTATTATGACCATCGATTTTCAGTAGGTGTGTGTTCCATATAGTTAGGAACATCTGAAGAACTGCATTTCAAAATTGTGGTGGTTATTCTATCTGAAGAGAAAAAACGAAGCACCCAAAAATAGTGCCTTATTGTTGTCCTAAATAACCAGTGCACAGCCTAAGATCACTGGTACTCATTCAAATGTTTCAGGATTATGTGAAATCACTTCTACAAGAAGGTTTAGGTTTGAACTTGTCAACAGTCAGGGACTTTGGGGAAGCGGTGACAATTTGCTGTCACAATTCCATGTGACAGCATTGACAGCTGCGTTTGGGAAATAGTTCCTGCTTTCCAGTTATGTTTTTGGTGGAAGGCTTTGCTTTTCTCTCTGCATTTGTAGTTAAAAGTTAGACAAGGAAATGTGGACCCTACTTGAAGCATGAGATGCCCGTTTACTAGAATTCTAACTAGCCTTGTTTAGAACAGGATTACTGATAGTAAAGAACATAGCACATGAAAGAATCTGCTTGGAATTACACATTACCCTGAAAGCATGTGCCATTTTGGTGTGTGCAAAATGTACCACCTCACCTCTAGATTAAGCCAGCCCAGTATGGAAATGCAAATGGAACACTACTGTTTTTTTCTGAGCCACTTTTTAGGATAAAAAATAGCATGTTAATCTATAAATGCTAGCTAGAATATATAATGCCTCATGTGGTCAAAGCTTGAGTTAAGTGTTCCCATTTACTTACGACAAAAAACACCAAACAAGCTTTTTAATTTCAAGTAATCCAGTTTGTTGCTAAGCTACCACTAATATCTTTCATCTTCTTTTAATATGTATCTGTGTTTGGTTTAGTTCAATTTTCCCTTTGTTGAGACCTACACAGTTCAAGAAGTGAAAGTACAACCAAGGCTTAAAAGTGGGCTCGATGCCAAAGAAAATACATATTTGAATGCTGCTTCTGCAGAAGGAAATTACCCTTGGAATATAGATGGAGACTTAATGAAAGAAGCATCAGAAGTTCACATTCGGTAAGGCTAAGTGTTATGTTTATGGACTGTATACTGGTAACAGATTAGTACCACGATCTTAAATGTATTGCATCCGTAAATACTACAGATGACACCAAAACTGGGTGTTGTAAATGCTGTGAGAATAGTGCTGTTGTGCACTGCACAGTCTGGCCCTTTTGCCAGTGTTTGGGCCTCTCTGCCCTATAGCCTTGTGCCCATCTTTGGAAAGGTTTGTTATGAACCACATGGCCTTTTCTTTACAGTCCTTCATCAGCTTCCAGCTCTACTATTTCTCTGCTTTCTGCCTGTTACTTTACCCTTCTGATTCTTAGTGGAGAGCAGATGTATATAAAGGTTTGTGACTCCTGGGAGGAGCTCCTTTTGGGATAGGTATTCCTGCTTGGAAAGCGGTGTGTGTAAGGTTAATAAAAACATGTTGTTGTTCAACTGGGGGAAACTTAGTGCTGCTCTGTGTCAAGGAACTAAAAAAGAGACTATGACTACTCAGGGAAATAGGAAGATTATCGATGGCATTAAGTGGGTTTTAGCTCATGTAGAAGCTCATGCTTCTACAATGCACAAGGGATTAGTTGAAGACACAGAGTTCAGAGTAAGTCTGGTATGTAAAATGAAGAGGGGAGATTTAGATTAAATACCAGAAAGAAATTCTTTCCTGTGAGGGTGGTGAGGCACTGGAACAGGTTTCCCAGGAAAGTGGTGGATGCCCCATCCCTGGGAGTGTTCAAGGCCAGGCTGGATAGGGCTTTGAGCAACCTGCTCTGGTGGGAGGTGTCCCTGCCCATTATATATTCTATAACATGATCACAGAATGCTTAGGGTTGGAAGGGACCTTAAAGATGATCAAGCTCCAGAATGATGACCTTATATGGATTGTACAAATGTAATTCACCTGATTTTATTTGATATAGTAGTTCATATGTATTTATTCTCTCCCTGCTTCCCCCCTGCAAAAGAAAAAAAAAAAGGCACACCCCTTTCAAGAGTTAATTAAATTGATAAAGTTTCCTTACTTCACAGGGTACATCCTCAACTTATTAATCTCTATGGAGTCAACACTGATGACCTGGAAAGTTCCCAAGCAACATGCAATTGCATATAGAAGGGACATGCTGCAAGTTCAGTATTAAAGACTCCTTTTTCTCACCTCTATGCACAATTTTCCAAGGGCCCAGGCTTTCACTCTCTCGAGCTTCTGCTACAAAATTTATTAACTGGGATTTTTGTAATATTTCTGCATTTAAATTTATATTGAGTTATGTATTTTTATCTAGTTGTATTTAATTGTAAAGAAGCAGCTTAACAAGAAAAAATGAAAACTGGTTATATTGGTCTCTTATAAATTTGGGGTTCGAGAAACGTCCATCAGAATAGAAGAAAATAGGTTTTTTGCTTTTAAATTATTCTTCCCTTTGTAATAAATATAGTATGAGATACTTTTAAGTCTACTGATTCTATCCATGTTGTCAGGTAGCTCAGGTTAAATAGAGCTGGTGAGTGGAGGTACGGTAAAACCTTCTGCTGAAGAATGGCGGCAACAAATACTTTAATCAAATACTTCCATTTCTAGTTATAGTTTTAATGTTGCCTTAATGCATTTGCTTTCAAATAATTTCTAGTCAAACTGTCATATAAAACAATATGCTGATGTCTTAATACAGCTTTTCTTTGTTGAAATGTACTCTTTGTACAAAATAAATATTTAAGAATATTTTGTCTATCCTAGAACTGAAATGATATTCAGCATAGTTTTTGTTGTTGCTGAGAATAAAGTTGTGATAAATAAAGAATTGACCTAAATTTTTGTAACTTCCCTATAGGGCTTAAATATAATTTTAAGAGTGTCTGGCTTTTTTGTAACTTATTTAATACAATTATTTGAAATGACAGCAAATTAAGACTATATTCTTTCTGGGAACTGTCTTTCCCTGAGATGATAAAAAGTAGCAGACCAACAAGTTTGTCCCTCTACAGGACCACGTGGATAATGAATGTTTTCCTCGTTGCTTGTCTGTCTGTGAATCGTTGAGAAGGTGACTGACCAAATAAGGGTGTGAAGGCTGCATTGTCTTGTGGCAGGAATGTGTTGCTTTAATTTCTTTCTTCAGTAAGCAGTCAAGGACAGTGTGAAATCCAGTCATTTAAGCCTAAGGCTTTACA
This sequence comes from Nycticryphes semicollaris, assembly GCA_013400055.1. Classification (NCBI taxonomy): domain Eukaryota; kingdom Metazoa; phylum Chordata; class Aves; order Charadriiformes; family Rostratulidae; genus Nycticryphes; species Nycticryphes semicollaris. The sequence goes on from VXBJ01007380.1 coordinate 162,950, forward strand.
TAGGATCCATAGCTACTGTGTTTTATTTTATTGTAAATATTACTTGTGAAAAATTCTTACCTGTGATAAACACACACAACAAAGATGTCCTGCACCTAGAGCACGGCAATTATTTGTCTTCTAAGAACACGCTGTTTAGGTGTTGGAAATCTCGTACAGACAAACCTGGCCAGTAGTGAAGGGCATAGCTGTAGACAATCAAATGCCTGCTTCATAGGCAATTAATTATTATAGAGATCTCATAGCTAGTTCTGCTTGTTGCAAAGGAGTTGGTGGCCACGGACTAGGATCAGAGCCACAGCATCCTTTGGGCGGGATGGGGCCCAAGCAAGGTTCTACCCCAAGAGAATCACAGAACTGTAGGGGTTGGAAGGGCCCTTCAGAGATCATCTAAGTCCAACCCTCCCTGCCAAAGCAAGTTCATCTAGAACAGGCTGGACAGAAAAACATCCAGGCAGGTTTTGAATGTCTCCAGTGAAGGAGACTCCACAGCCTCTCTGGGCAGGCTGTTCCAGTGTTCTGGCTCGCTAAAAGTAAAAGAAGTTCTTCTGCGTGTTCAGATGGAATTTCCTGTGTTCCAGTTTGTGCCCCTTGTCCTGGTGCTGGGCACCACAGAGAAGAGCTTGCCCCCGTTCTCTTGACACCCGCCCTTTAATTTCGAAGTGTTGGTAAGATCCCCTTGTGCTCTTTTCTTCTCCAGGCGAAACAGACCCAGATCTCTCAGCCTTTCCTAAGAGAGGTGCTCCATTCCCTTATCATCTTTGTAGCCCTCTGCTGGACCCTTTCCAGTAGTTCCCTTCTTGAACTGGGGGGCCTAGAACTGGACAGAGTACTCAAGATGTGGCCTCACCAGGGCAGAGTAGAGGGGGAAGATGCCCCTGGACCTGTTGGCCTCGCTTTCTAATGCATCCCAGGAGACCACTGGCAGCCTTGGTCATGAGGGCACCTCCTGAGATGGGTCAGAGCAGGTCCAGCTACGAGACCAGAACTGGTTACTCAGGGGTTCATCGAGTCCAGCCTTGAAACCTACAAGGATGGAGATGACACAACCTCTCTGCACCCCTGTTCTGGTGCCTGTCTGTCCTCGTGAGGAAAATGTTTTTCCTTCTGTTTAGCTGGAACCTCTCACTTCAGGTCAAACCTGTTGTCTGAGTCACAGTGAGTATGCTCCAGTTAAACTACTATAATTAATTCTATGTCACATCAAATATTTTTAGCACATCAAGACAATTGAAACTCAACTTCCTATAGTTGTCTAAGAAGGAGATTCCAGCTACGTTTAGTAGATTTAACAGGTTTTATTACATAACTGAAAAGCAACAAAATAATTGAACTTGCAGAAGAAAAGCAGTCCTGTGCTTAACTTGTTGGGGTTCATTTTTAATAAAATGAAAACGAGTGATACTTTATAACCTTGCCACCATCAGGACAGTGTACATTAATTTTTTGTCAACCTAGTTTATAAAAGCTAATGAATTTTGCTTCATAGCCTAAGAAGAGGCAGCCAACATTTACACGTTAACAATAAAATCTGAAAAGGAATTATACAATTTACAAAGCAGTATCACCACATGTACTGACTTATGTAAACTATTTAAAAGTTAAATAAAATGCTTTAGTTTCACTTCTGTGCATTGCTTGTACTAACAATGTGAATGCTTCTTCTGATATTTGAGGTATTTTTTCCCAAAATGCTGTAATATCAAACTAATTTTTGATCAAAGATACTTCGTTAAAGTGCAAAAAAATCACTAAAGCCATTTGGAAGAGAATCATTTTGTGTATATTTTCATAGACTTGCAAGAAAATATTTCATTCTTAACAGACTTTATTTTTTTTTTTTAAAATATATGCACATTCATTTGTCTTTACACTGCAGAAGATTTTTACAGAGAAAATTTGCTTTAGCGTGATTGGCATCTTTGGCTTCAAATGAAATGAAAGAAAATTACAGAATGGTCCCCAATACCTTTAGAATCTGTGGCCAATGTGGCTTTTATGGCACCAAATGCTCTATTAGCAGAAGTGCTTGTTGAAGGCACTCTGTATTGCTTTTGAGTCCCAGGCTAATTTCTGTACGGTGGTGCAGCTTCGACGTGTATGTACATACATTCATTTCTCCTTGCAGCTCAGACAGACATCAACGGCACGGCAAGAAAGGCCATATTGAATACTGCCATTGCAAGAAATTCAGTTATTGAAGAAGTTGTACATTCTCCAGTTAGCTGTACTGGGGAGCAAAGTAATAGTTTGGGTTCGGTGTTTGGTTTTTCCTTTTCCCCCGGATTGTGCTGTTTCACCAAAGCTAGGTGGCAGTGCAAACTTATCTAGCTGTGAAGAAACTTTCTGTAGTAACACAGCAGTGGTTTGAACCATGTTTCTATTCAGGCATTTGCCTTTCTGCTGAGAGCCTCTTGAGGATGCCTGTTTGCATGGTATTTATTTGAAAACTTCACAGGAACCCAGGCTAGCTCTCCAAATGACTTCTTTCAGGTAAATGGTGATACATCTAAAGACATAATTTGGCCCAGTGAGGTTGGCATTTGGAGTCGTTTGGGTATGTGCTGCTTTGTTTTGTCATCATGTGAAGTCCTTTTATTGTTTTCAAGTCCTGGAAGAATGCCAGTACTGAATACTACTATGCTAAGTACTATAGAAAAATCTTCAAATAAATAAAAATAAATACTTGCTTTAAAAAAAACCCACATAGAAATATTTCATTGGAGAAGTCTGAAGCATCATGGCAGCAAGATCTGAGGAAGGGATGAAACAACTAACTCTGTCATGCTTACAAGTACCATGCTAAAGGTGGCTACAAATAGTGATTTCCAATACGTGTCTCTCTCTACAGCTGAGAAAAGATTCTGTGCTGCATCTCTAGGCTACCCCACAGAATTCCCTGCTCTGAATCCACCTTTGATCTTCCTGGTTCTGGCTTACCCAGGTGTCTTAAGTCTCTGCTGTCTTGTGGCTGTTCCTGTGAAGCCACAGCTTCTGAGGTCCTTCAGAAGCCCAAGAGAGCTTCTGAGAGCTGTTTTCTACATCCGTGCTCTCCACTTACGGTCCTTCTATTGGTTTAAGCTAATTTACCCTTGGAAAACTGCCAAAGCAAGATGAGGGAGGATTTCTTTTTCAATGTCTAATCAAAATATTATTGAAACTTGAAAAGGAATAGAATAACTCATGCTAATGTGTTTGAGATCTTATTTTCCAGGATTGGCCAAACGTTATTACTTTCTAAAAATTCTCCTTTCCGATAAGCAATTTTTCTTCTCTTTATCTTTAGTGTTCTTCTGTCTGTTCAAAACCAGATACATACGTGGCATTTCTAATATTACTGTGAGACTTCAAAACAAGCTGCTTTACCATCTTCTTATTAGAAAAACAACAGTCCTCTAAGGTGTAGTCCTCCATACAGTTCAAGGAAATAAAGTCTATTTTGTAAGAGTGAGTGAGCTCAAGACCAGTTTTCTTATTACTGATGTTTTTCCTGTGGATTAACCCGTCTTAATTTCTTCACTTTAAAATCAAATGTTTATTTGCCCATCTTTAGTCATCTTTGTTCCCAGTTGTAAAACTCCAGCTGTCTCTTCTGTTCTTGTCTTGAGAGACTGGTTTGTATTGCCTTTTGAAAAAGCCAATCTGAAATACACAATTTTGGAATCTATTGTCAGCAAATCTTTATCATGAAAGCTAAACCATAAAAGATGAATTAAAATAAAATGCATATGGTATTTGCCATTGCTTTGTCATACCAGTTAATCAATACTCATAAATCAAAAAAGTGGATTTCCTTGTTCTTTTCCTTTTTAGGAGGCTAGTTCTCTCCTGTAAGGACTAAGGACATGTGGGCTTGTGAAATGACAGAATCCAGTATTTTTTTAAAATATGAAATAGTGGTAAAACTTTCCTGGTAACTTTGTCTCATTTCTACACTTCCCAGCAAAAAGAAATGAGGGATAGAGAAAGTCTGCATGTAGGTATAGAAGTTAAAAATCTCTTAATGGCTTGTCAGAGAAGCTGTATCCTTCATCGTTTTCTTTTTTACTTATGCACCAGATTTTTTTAGCATTTGTGTTTCTGTTTAAGATCTTAAACATTTTATTCTGGCATGAAACTGTTGTAGACTATTAGTCATCATGTGTCAAGTGACATTAAATATGGAGCACCATCCCACAAAAATCATCCATTTGATATTATTAAATTCTATAAATCATTTGCAAACGTGAGATGTCATACAACACATGGGAAGGGGTTTGTGGGATTGAATAACAGATGATGTACAATAAGCAAAGCATAATATAAAAGAAAATGGAGAAGTAGTTTGAAAAAACACCACCAAGTTACAGGAAGAATTGTTTCTTTAGAAAGAACAGATCTTAATATTGTATTACTTATGCTTTAACCTGCATTAAAAGATCGAAAGATCCACCAACAATGTGAATTCTTGACTTGAGAACAACGGAGAAATACCGAAAACTTACCTTCCATAGTATAAATGAAAGAAGCAAAAACAAGGTAACACCAACTACTAGGCCTATTCCAATAATTAGCACAGTAACACGGTATTTTGGGGTTTGGTGGTGTACTCCTTCCAAATAGACCTGGAAAGCAGAAAATAAATTTAGTGCTGATTTTTTAAATTAAGATACTAAACCAAACTAGGAAAAGTAATCAAATTCTTAAGTAATTAACACTATATTAATTGCCTGTGCATAGCTGTGTATAGGATTCCACATTGTTTTTTCTAGTTTAACAAGTTTATCACAAGTTCATGAAGAGAATTCTTACATATGCAACTTGCTTGTCTTTGTGTAGTTCAATAACTTTTGCATTTTTTTCTGGTGAGGCTGTCGCTCTTACTTCAAATTTCAGTGCTGATGCATCATCCTGATTAAAAACAATAAAATTACACTCTCTTTTAAAAAAGTAACTTCAACACATTAATTTCTAGCCAGCAAAAACAGTAACGCAGCTGCTCACAGAAAAAGAATCTCACACAAACACACAATGGTGCCTTTTTCTGATCACAAAACAAATTAGTACCAGAAGCTGGAATGAAGCCCAGTTGGATTTTACTTAAATCCACATCCATGCTGCTTTTCTTAGAAAAGTACAATTATGAGTTGAAATTAAATCCCAATCCTACATAAACCAGGCAAAATAAGCAGAGTAATACATACTATAAAATAAATTTATACTATTAAATACATATTTCTCAGTGGTTTTCATTTTTTGTATTTCACCTTGAGACTTATCATTGAAAACACAGAATAGGTTAACACCTAAAAGATTTTATATTTAATCATAGTTTGCAAAAATAGATTAATACCTAGAATTTATGTGCAAAAAACACTGCAAATATACTTGAGTGGAGTATTTCAAGGCCTGAAAAATTCATGTGTTACCATTTCTAAAAGTGAAGGAGTAGCCTCCAGCTGCAGCTGAATGGTTGCTTCTTTTCCACTTTCCATGTTTCCAAGCTTGCAATATATTTGCAAGCAAAGGCTGTCATTTTTCATGCAGTACTGCAGAAAGTAGGGAAAGATTAGAACTTAAGTTTCATCAGCTTTATCATCTTAGTAAAAGACACTGAGGAACAGAGTAAAACAAAAAACATCCATGTTTGTTCTTGAAAAGTCAGGGTGTAGCTCCAGGTTGTCATCCATCACTATCAATCCATGGGTGCTAAAAGAACAGTACAAGGGGCCAACCTAATTACACAGAATCACAGAATGATATGGGGTTGGAAGGGACCTCTGGAGATCACCTAGTCCAACCCCCCTGCCAAAGCAGGTCCTCCTAGAGCAGGTTGCACAGGAACTTGTCCAGGCAGGTTTTGAATGGCGCCAGAGATGGAGACTCCACCACCTCACCTCTCTGGGCAGCCTGTTCCAGTGCTCTGCCACCCTCAAAGTAAAGAAATTCCTCCTCATGGTTAGATGGTACTTCTTTTGCACACGTTTGTGCCCATTTCCTCTTGTCCTCATGCTGGGCACTACTGAAAAAAGAACGGGTCCTTCCTCTTGCCACCCACCCCTTAAGTATTTATCAGTGTCGATCAGATCCACCCTCAGCCTTCTCTTCTCCTGACTAAAAAGACCCAAGTTCCTCAAACTTTCCTCGAATTGTTATAGAATTTCCTCACAATTGTTATGGAAGACAGCAAGTATTTTTTCTTAAAAATTCAACTTTTTTTAGACTGAAAAATGACAATTGTAATAATTTAGTTTTATGGGGTTTTTTTAGACTGTTACTTCAAATTAGCTTTTATCAAGAATGATGAATGACAGTGATTACGTGATATCTAGTACAAACAGTGAAACTGATTGATCTTTACATTTGTATGCATTTGACAGCAGTGCCATTGCACTCAACTTTGGAGAAGACAACAGAGCAAGCCTGTACATGATTATATTCTTTGTCCAAGACTGCAATGCTTAAGTTCTAATTTGATATTCTACCACAAACTGTCTCTCAGTCACTGAGATTGAGCTGATTGGAACATGATTACTTAAAGTCCACAATCAGCACATTTAAAAATGTCCACCTGCCTTTAAGGTGAAAGTATTAAACAAAATTGTACTTTATTAAACACAAGTTGCAGGATGCAGATTTCTGTGAGAACAATCCCTCAAAAAATGTAACACTAGAATAGCAATTCTGGTTTGGACTACACAGTCTACTATCTGAGCTCCAGCAGGGTCCATAAGCAGGTACAGAGCAACGAGCTTGAACAAGCCTGGCATGTATGATATTCTCAAGGCCTTCCAATTATTTTCAATAAGAACGTTATGAGACAAAAATTATTTCCATACTTCTTCTAATTCTCAGTGACTTTCAGTCCCATTAACTTGTATAGTCTCTCTTGAAATTCACTTATTTTTGGCATTGGTAACACCATTCAGTAAGAAATTCCACCATGAGTACTACTTCGTTGTTTTTTTTAACCTGGCTCCTGTTAGTTATATTTGATGGCAATTTTTTCATGTAGAGAACAATGAATATTAAACTTTATGTAATGATAATTAAGACTGTTTTTCCCACATGCATAATTTTTGATTTGTTACTGAATTTAATCTGCCATTCTCTTTGCCCACTCATTCAGTTACATAACCCTTTGGCCCTTCTTTGCAGGTAACTGTCATCCACACTCACTTCAGTGACATGGCATTAATGAACTTTTTTGTCTCAGTTCTTAGCTCTTTCACTAGCATCACTTACAACTATGTTGAACTTACCACAGGTCTCACTGGAAATCTTTGGAAGACTGCTTTGGTGACCTCATTATATAAGATATACTGTGATCTTAACGCTCATTCATATGGTCACTTATTTCCCACTGATGCCCGAAGATAGACCTTACCATTTGTCTCTTTGCAGGCTTTGAGAAGAAAGTGACAACCTCCTTTAATATGTTTTCGTTTTTTTCTGCTGCACTACAGTTTCTGGGATATTTAGTATAGGAGCACTGTCCAACTGTAGTCTGGAAATAAAAATAACATCATCACTGCTAGAATTTAAACACCAGCTAATAATCAGAATACAGAGTTCTGAGAGGCAAGAAGCTCTAAAAGTAAGTAATTTTTACTTTCAGAATTCTAAAACACATCAGGCTGAAGATCATCCTGTTCTTGGTCACGCTGCTTCACCACACATATGTAGTACCTAGTTCTGCTACGCTCTGCCTCTCTTTTTCATAGAATTCATACAGCTAATAAAATTATATTAAGTCACTTGTGCTTACCTTGATATCCAATGTGTTGAATAATTTGTAGTCATTGGGTGGAAAAGCATTAGGTATCATTATCTCTAAGTTTGTATTTGGAGCCATGCTTGGTCCTGCACTGATAACCTTGTGGGGAAGAATGTTAAGCTTTAATTCATGGTAGCTATTCAAGTAACAAAAATTATATATAATACATTATAAATACATAAAACTTCACAGAATGGGGTATGACCTGTATTATTATGGTGTACTTGGTGTATTATGAAAGTGGATTCTGCTAGTAACATTTTGCTTAATTCATTCTGTAGGCTTACTGAACCCTTCACGTCTCTGAACCCAATATGTAAGCAGTGCTAATCTGCCTTGACTACCCTGAGGTCATACACGCTGCCTTCCGGGAGAATATGCAAAAGGAACTAGGAAAGATGTCTAACTCCTGCTTTTAAGCCACTGGAAACATATCTGATACCTATATAAGGAGTTCCTAGTTTCTAGTTCCTTCTGCTTACTGTAAGATAATTCCTTTTAAAGGGTTTCTTAATGGGAGAAGTGGCAAGTCAGAAATGCTCTACCACTTTCAATCCCGCTTGTGCCAAAAATTTTTTCTGTGACCATTCAGTGGAAGATTGTCAAGCCCAAAAAAGTGTTCAAAGAGGGATTGACAGCCACTTCCCAGTGCTAATGCTCAATAATTGCTCACCATGCCCTTAAGAAGTTCCTTTATTTACCATGCAGATTGTCATTAAGCATACTGAAAATCTAACCACTAACTTTCAAAACAAGGATAATAGGGTTTACAAAGAAAAACTCTTACATGAAAAGTGAAGTTGATATTCTCCTTCATACAGGTAACTGATGAATCTTTCTCATTTGTTCCATAAACAAACGAAGCTGGTGACACAAATCTACAATGGTTTAGAAGTTGTAAATTAACAGAATTGCTATATATTGTTAGTGTAACTTTCTGCTCCGTGCTATCTCCAGTAACATTGGTTCTAAGAAAACATCTCAGTTTGTGTTTAAATAAATCCAGAACACTGAGTACAATACCTCTTTCTATAAAAAAAAAATATACCAGTTCTTAAAAAATTGCAGTGTGTTAAGAGACACCGTAGAGATTGGTCTCATCTCACAGTAGTGGAAATAAAATCCTAGAAGTGGAGGGGTCAGGCCCGAGGACAGCTGTGCCACCTCATTCCCAGGATTTTTCAGCTACATCACACTTCTGCTTACAAGTTTTGGGAATTTATAATAGTTCTAGACAATAGTTCTATGACTGTGCAGGTATAACAATAGCTGACTTACCCATGAGCATTCAACTCAATCTCATATTTTAGAGGTACAACTAAAGTTAGTGTGTTATCCAGCAACATGTTCCCATCTTCATTTTGACTATAAAAAAGCAATGAGAGAAAAATGAGAATATAATGCATCATCACATTCTATGCATTATTTCTATATACAAATATTGAACAGACTTTTTGGCTTATTAAAACAAAAATATTTTACTGGTAACATTTCCAGCAGAAAAAAAAATAAAGAACACTACACAGAGGCAGAAACCTACTCATTATTTTAATATCTATTATCTGGAGATTTCTCATTTCCTTTTTTCTACAGATTTGCAACTAATGTGCTTTTTTTTTTGCAGTTGTGCTTTGCTAAGTATTTCCAGTTTTCCCTATTCTGTTTCCCAAAGCTAGTAGTATTTTTCATTAAGCAATTTGTATTAGACTTTACCAGGTAGCATTAATGATGATGTTGAGGTCGTCATCTGCTCTGGTAAATGAGCTTGCATCCAAAAGGAAACTAAAATCCAGCTGTAGAACAAATAAGATTTTCGTTTTATCAAATGATAGCGTGTCTTAACACAGTTTAAATAAAAATATTTTATTAAACTCATTTAGAAATTCCTGCTCTAACAAAATTCAGAAGTAAGAAAATAGTTGCTTTTTGTGTCTACTACTCTCTTTCTCTTGACCCAACATGTTTATTCATAGCCTTAAGTCAGGTACCTTGGCTAGGAAGCCAAGCACAATCAGCTGCTGTGTAATACAAACTATGTTGTTCCTTAATGAATTATTCCAGAGAATGTCTAAGCAAGCAATTTTAGAAGTAGCAGAGAGATTCAGATACCAACATGGTAAAAAGTGTTAGTTGGGAATGAAAAGAGAGATTCTGAAAAACAATACTCCCCCCCTCCAAAAAATAAAATATATAAATCCTCATAATGTATTTAGGGTGTTTTTAAATTTAAAGCTAAGAATTTCATACAGAGCTTACCTTTGATTTTTGGTCTACATATAAATAACCAATGCTGCACTCAAGTTTCACTGCATGAATGTCTTTATCTAATATGTCACAATGTATCTGTTTTTCTTCCTAAAATAAAGGAATGTTATAATGATTGAAAGAAAACTGCTTTTTTCAGACATTTCAAATTACACGCACACCTTGAACTAGGGTGTTTGTTATTTCACTGATGTAAATATACAGGAAGCTCATGTTATTTGGGACTACTTTAACGTATCTTTATATTGATTACTGTTTCTGGTTATTTGCTCTTGTGTTTGCTGATAGTGAAGCTAAAGCGTGTGCATCAGACCCTGACTCACTCAAGTTTAAAGCCAACCTCTGAATGGTGTCAGAGAGATTCTACAGAGAGACCAGTCACTTGAAAAAGAACAGGAAGAGAGAAAACTTAGATTTGTGACTTCTTCATAAAATTATGTATCTGTGAAAAACAGAAATTCAATGAGATCTTTGTGATCACTGAAAACATGACCATCAAACAAAAAATAGCAGTAACATCCTGAAAAACATTTAGAAACCAATTTTTTAAAATTTTTGTTTTTACCTTTGCATCCTGTTACTGAAATGATTTAAGTCAGCTGTATTGATTTAATTGCATGCATGCATGTGTGTACATTGTCAGTATCTAAAGCAACTCAAAATCTTTTGAAATTTGAAAAACGCTTGGCTGAAAAAGAAAAATACCAAAGGATTACTGTTTGACAGATATATTTTTTTTCTTACCAATTCTAAAACTCGGATGAAATAAAGACCTTTAGGGATTTGAATGTGGAGGACCGTTTCATAAGCATCATCTCCAGCGTTAAGCAGAGAAATGTTCAACATTAAAGTCTTCATACTTCCAACAGCAAGATATGTTTTCTTATCATATGGCCTATAAAAAATAAATATTGCAAGTGAAAAGTTTCCACAATTACTCCTTTAATTCATTTCATTTGTTTCTGGCAAAGCTCAGCTGGAGATCACCAGGAAAAATTTTACTCAGTCCTGTAACCGAAGGTACTACACCAGTTATATGATGGCCAACTCCAGTATTGTAGTTCTTAAGGCCTGAGGTTATTAATGCAAGAGCAAGGAAACTGTTATCAGACCAGTCATGCTTCTGGCTTTTAAGAAATAGGTTCTTTCCTTTACAGGCGAGAACAGCAATGTGCTACTGCTACAGTATTTTCAGACATCATTTCAAAATTCACTCTTTTTATACCCTATAGTATATGCTTTGTACTCAAAGCATAGGACTGGGTTAATGTGAAACATGTCACAAAGAGGGCGAGTGAACATCCCTACCTTATGATCTAGGTAATGATGTTCTATAATCATGTTACAAGTACAGACACCCTGTGGGGGGCTAAAAGTAAACTTTAGCCTGACATTAAGGTTTAATTAAGACTTGTAGAAAGGCTGCCTAGAAATAGACATTTATCAGATATTCTGGCTTGAAACCAAAGCATTAGTCACTGAACACCTTTGGGAAAGAAGCTGGCACTTAGAAAAGCAACAGAAGGTAAAAGCACTGCATAAGCAGATAGGTTCCAAGACAAAAGCGAATGAAAGAAAAACACAAAGTTAACATTTCAGTAGCTTGATTAAGTTGAGGTGCAACTTTAAAGTTGTTTAACTAGTTATATGCTTACTGTTCAATCCTCTTATATGCATTAAAGCCAAGCTCATTAACAAGATGCTGTCACAAAGATGCCTCCCAGCTTAACACACAAGTACACAAAAGCACCAGGTGCACATCTGGGACTACAACAAAGCTGAACCAGAGCTTTTCCCTGGTAATCATATTTCATTCTTCATTAAAAAAAATGCATGATGTGGACTAGAAATTTACAGAGCAGGCCAAAGTCTAAGCAATTTAAACAAAACATGATAGTGTATACATGAAGGCTCATAACTCGGTAAGTAAAGCATTATATTGACACCCCTATCTGATTTCATTCTATTAAGACTAGAAGTGTTTGCTTTGCTTTTCAAGGGTAATGACTGCTTTCTGCCTAGACAAAATAAATTAATGCTTCACAGCTAACTAGTTTTTAACCGAGATTCGAGGGGCACAATGTAATTTAAGGTGGTGTTTCACACTTGATCAAGACATTTAGCCTATTTATTTACACTGAAAATCTGCTACTGGTACCTAATGCCAAGCAGGTATATGGTAATCTGTTTTTCTTTCTTAGAGCTTTGACATACTTACAAAACTGCATTGCTAATATCACATGGAAATGTTGCACTATCTTTCTTTCTGAGAAGTTTATGATCGTTCAAATAAAATAACCTTCAAGCCTAAGAAAATGAAAGGGCTTCAGACTCACACTAAAGGCTACGTGTAAAGGAGGCAAAAAGAAACTGATCTTTTTTGGAAATCTGTGAAGATGAAAAAGCTGGTGTTCAGGATCACATGGGTGTGATTAATCAGCATTATATGTTTGTCTTTTTAGCTTGGTTCAACCCAGTATCTCCATTAAAGCAGAATTGACTTTAAAAGTGATACATTACACAAGAAAATCCGGGTCACACAAAATACCTATCTAGCTGAGATTCACAACAGGAACAATTTCTCTTTTTGCACAACAGCAGCCCATTTCTTGTTTTGAATGAAAAGGTTGTGATGATAAAATATAACTTAAATCATTAAAATCCATTCTGAACAGAAATGATGGTACATGGCTTAAAACTTTCCGAAGATGATGTTTAATAGAAGTATCTCTCACACATTGCAAGACTATAATAAGTGTATGTAAATACTTTGAAAGTGCATTGATTATCTTGCATAATAACAGGCTTTAAACATGACACCTAATTGGACGGAATGAGGAAAACTGAAATATACTAAAGGGTATAAAAAAAAATAGGGATGCAAATGAAAAAAAAAAAAATCACAAAATTAATTTTGGAAAATGCAAGCTAATTCACGTGGGGAAAAGAAGTCCAAACCTCACGTACTACTCAACCATCTGGTGTCTCAATCAGCAGTAAAAAACTGAAGATGTAATATTCTTAAGTAAATGAGGAAAAAGAACCACTTAATTAGTTTATAATTGAAATAATGAGTACAACAAAGCCTTAGTCAAAACTGAAGCATCTTTTTTGTACAGTATCTTCATAAGAGCAGCAGAAATAATTGATAGCTTGTCAATTTAAGAGTAGTTATGATGTCTACCTATTTAATATACAGTGCAGTGTATCTTAGGCCAGATATAAATGAAGCATGGAATACAAGTTTACCTTTTTGCGAAGACGGTATATTTTATGACCTGTAAAATCTTCTAATTATGCAAGAACAGTTCTTCAATTATTTACATTGCTGTTCCATTTCATGGAATATTTACAATTTAAAAATATTCTTCAACTAAACACAGCTTCACTCCTCATATTTTCTCGGGGACTGCATAGTCTACTTTTGCACATTAATGTACTTCACTTTAAAAAGATTAAGGAATAATTTAGATAAAATTTTATTAAACCTCTTTCAAAAAGATTAATTCCATATTATACTTACTTTGGGAAAGCAACTTTTCCAGAAACTCTTAAGTCAGCAGAACAATTTTCTTGTGAGCAAAATCTGGCAAAAACAAACTATAAAAGGCAAATAAAAATAAGCACTTTAGTGTATCATGCACATTATAGCGAGTAAAAGTATTTCAAAAGAAAGAAACCTATACCTTGTTACCAAATATCTGTAATTGGCTAATAGCTCTTGCTCCTAAAAACACTTCAGTCAGGCTATGATTTGCTATTTTCCAATCACATTCTGTGCACCCAGAATAACAGCAGAGAGCCTTTCTGGACTCACAGTTAAAGCAGCGAGCATATGTTCAGCCGCTTTTTTACAAGTCGTACACATAAAGGGCAAAGAGTTTTGGAGGATCCAGAACTGAGGCCTCTGCAGCCTTTCCGATGATACAGCATGTTAAGTTTTCCATGAGAGTTTCCTTACACAAACTTTACTTGTCATACTGTTAGCAAGGTTTGATGAGACAAGACACACCACGAGGTGCATGTGTCCATGGGTACCAGTATGCTGGACAGCACGTTTATGTCACTGTATGTCACTACATTCAGCAACACCCTTTTTCTCTCTAACTCTATGGTTTCTAAAACAAAACTTTGAATGCAGATGAAAAGGAAAAGCATGCCATTTCAATGGGGCTTTAGGTATCTCAGGGTTATGTTAGTCAAGTGTATTGGAATTACACGAAGCTTACTGTTCGTGAAAAGTCATAATATGTTTATGGCCATTTGGTAGTTAAAAATTCAGACCATCCTGACTTTTGCTTAAGTCAATGGAAAAGTCTATTAACCTTAGTAAGTTTTTTGGAGAATAAAAAGCTAATTTCATACTCATTTTAGGATACAGAATACACTCTCTTTTTCCCCCTACAGACTTACTGTTTGAAAACCTGCAATATCTTCACAGAACTAATATTTCACAGCATCGCTGAAACACTTCAAGAATAATACCACCACGATGTTGTGTATTTAACATGGAATTACTTTTAAAAACCAATTTTATACTGGAAAGTGACTCAACCTGTGTAACTGAAAATTACAAAAGCTAAATTTCACACCTGTGTGTTCTAAGGTATATATTGTAGAGTCTGAAAAGTTCTCTGCACATACCATTTTTTATTTTTATTTTGTAAATCGTAATACAAATTGTACTCCAGTTCTGCAAAGATTTGTTTCAGCGAAGCATTAGGCATTTTTTAGCCTGCTGGTTTATTAAGAAAGGGATTAGGTGCTGGTCTGGAAAACGCATTCCTTCAAATGCTATGGATGTGTGAAGCTTTTTTTAACTGAAGGTTAAAACATGCATTTGAAAAAAACCCCAAAAAACTCATACACCAACCTTGCTTTTTATAACATCTTTTTCTTTCCTCCGTTGAAGAACGGGTTGAAGTGGTGAAAATTCTTGAGCATTTCTTTTCTGTAGAATATGATGCCCCAGATGATAACTTGCTTCAACATGTACAGGAGTCAAGATATCCCTTACATCTTTCTACGAAAATTGGAAACCTAATGAGTTAATCATATAAGACAAGACATGTATGCTTATGTTTTAAAGATGATAAGGTTCCCTAGAACTAACTTATATGGAACACTTTTTTTTTTGCATGTAAAATAATTTCATACACCATATAGCTCATATACTTTTCCAGACATCCTTGTCCCTGGAAGAGGTAAACAGAAATGCAGAAAAGTATAATACAATGACTGCATCAAGCATTTCAGAATGGAGGATTCTCTTATTAAAGAAGTTTTATTTAATAACGAACCTGTTTCTGTCAACAGTACTGCCTCACACACCTATGAAATGCTGTAGTTCCCAAATAGAGAAATGGGCAACAGCAGACTAAAATGGAGAAAGTTAACCAGTGGGATAATGCCAGACATAGCCCATGGATATTTCTGGATGAAATCAAAAGGAATTCTCCTACAATACCACTAAATCAGACCATGACTGCATTTTATTTTGCTGCCTCTTTATTTCTTATTCTGTATTAAAAAGATTAAACTCCTCAATAAACGACCATTTTGTACATGAAGCTTTGACTGTGTAGGAATGTTGCAGATCAGAGCCCGAACTACCTACTTGTGAAAACTGAACAGCTTGAAGCTCTGACTACTAACAATAGCAAACCTGATTAAATTGCTCCCTAAGTGGAGGAGATAGACAGACACTGATTGTCCCTCCACATGGCCACTACTTTAATTCTTATCCGCAAGCTTGCTTTGGCCAAATCACATATTATCTAATTCATAATAATTTTCCACAAGGTCTTCTCTGCATCTGCTTTATATTACTTCCATTATACTAATTAGCTATTAATTAGTCTTTACTCAAAATACATAAAACGTACATCGTCTCTTGCAAGGACTGTACTTGACAGACATTCACACTTACTTAACTTTAGGAGCTTCATACAAGTACAGAAATCTCAGTGGGTGGAAGGAAATGCTTATACTGCTATTAATTAAGAATTAAATAGAAAATTGAATTATATGCAGGAAAAAAATATTAATGATAGACTATAGGAAGTGAGGAGCCAAATCATATCCTTCCTCCTACACAAATACCTGCTGATGCTGGTACAGCAATCTGTACAAGGTCAGCTGTCAGTCAGTTCTCTCTTAGCTTACAAAACTCTTAGGGGTGGCAATTTGCCATTGCATTCACTTAGGTGCAACTACCAGTTGAGATGCATCT
The DNA here is from genome assembly GCA_013400055.1 of Nycticryphes semicollaris. Classification (NCBI taxonomy): domain Eukaryota; kingdom Metazoa; phylum Chordata; class Aves; order Charadriiformes; family Rostratulidae; genus Nycticryphes; species Nycticryphes semicollaris. The sequence continues at coordinate 179,203 of VXBJ01007380.1, forward strand.
GGGCAATTTTCCAGTAGATAACATAAGCTTTCCTTTCTACCCTGAAGCTTTATGGTGAAGAATTGGCACCTAATGGGTGTCATAAACATAAAATAAGTTAAAAGAAGAAAATTATATAGGACACCTTTCCATGCAGGTTTTTTTGTAGCTATAGAAAATTAAGTCTATTTCCCAACCCCTGTACCGGAACAACTGCACCAGTCATCCTAATAGATCTTTTTTTCAGAAGGTCACAGAATTGCCACCATGAGGATTTGAAAGAAAAAGCTAGGCAGACTAATCCAGTATTTTATTGCCCTTGTTTCCCCTTACATCTAAATGTCCTTAAGCATTTCTTTAAGGAATTCTTTTCCCCCTTAGATAAGGTCTAACAGGAGACAAGCGGAGGAACCGGCAGATCAAGCTGCTAAGCCACTACCCATCATATCTGAGAAGTCATGGCAGTCCAGTGAAGTCCCCACTGACTGAAAAAGGGGAAACATAACCCCCATTTTTAAAAAGGGAAAAAAGGAAGATCCGCGGAACTGCACGCTGGTCAGTCTCACCTCTGTGTCTGGCAAGATTATGGAGCAGATCCTCCTTGAAATTATGGTAAGGTACATGAAAAGTAAGGAGATGACTGGTGACAGCCAGCATGGCTTCACTAAAAGCAAATCTTGCCAGACAAATTTGATGGCCTTTTACAATGGTGCTACAGTGCTGGTGGACAAGGGAACAGCAACAGACATTGTCTGCCTGGACTCGTGGAAAGCATTTTATACTGTCCCACACAACATCCTTGCCTCTAAATTGGACACATATGGATTTGATGGATGGACCACACAGTGTATAAGGAATTGGCTGGATGGTTGCCCTCACAGAGCTGTGGTCAACAGCTTCATGTCCAAGTGGAGACCAGTGAAGAGTGGAGTTTCTTGGGGGTCAGTATTGGAACAGGTGCTGTTTAACATCTCTGTTGGCGACATGGACAGGGAAATAGAGTGCACCTTCAGCAAGTTTGCAAATGACACCAAGCTGCATGGTGTGGTTGACACTCTGGAGGGAAGAGATGCCATCCAGAGGGACCTTGAGAGTTGGGCTTGTGCAAACCTCATGAAGTTCAGCTAGGCCAAGTGCAAGGTTCTACACGTGGGTTGGGGAAATCCCAAGCACAAATACAGGCTGGGCAGAGAATGGATTGAGAGCAACCTCGAGGAGAAGGAACTTGGGGGTACTGGTTGATGAAAAGCTCACCATGACCAGAAAACCAACTGTATCCTGGGCTGCATCTAAAGATGCACGGCGAGGAGGCCAAAGGAGTTAATTCTGCCCCTCTATGCTGCTCCAGTGGGACCCCATCTGGAGTAATGCATCCAGGTCCCCCACCAGAGGAAGGACATGGACCTGTTGGAACAAGTCCAGAGGGGCTTGCTCAACAAAGGGCTGGAGGAGCTCTCCTACAAAGACAGGCTGAGAGAGTTGGGTTTGTTCAGCCTAGAGAAAAAAAAAGGCTCTGGGGAGACCTTATAGCAGCCTTCCAGTACCTAAACGGGTACTGGAGTGATGAGGAAGGACTTTTTATTGGGACTTTTATTGGACATTTTTTCCTTGGCTAGCTGACAACTTCCAGTTCTCCAGCAGCCTCCTACTGAACACCTGCTTGCCCTGGCAAGTGTTCTGTGGCTTCTCCTCTGAAGCTCTTTTACCAGCAGATTCCTTCTATAACAAGTTGTCTCTCCACCTTCACAGACAGAGAACTGTAACCACATACACTACTAATCTTGGTCCAGGCTTCACGTTGATGTGTTCAGGAGAAAGACATCTGTCCAGGCTTCACTTTAGTGAGCAGAGTTGCCATCTCAGTGATCATATTGCCAACACATTCTTCACATTGTTCAGCTCTAGATTCATTCATGAAACTCTCTCGAGTGCTCTTTCTACCCCGTTTCCACCTCTTGATTCTCTGAGTATCTTCCCTTGCTGAGTGCTGCATCACTTGCAGGAAAAAAATAATCAAACAATTCCAAGCAACTCTTCTTCTTGCCCTACCAGCTCTTCGCTCCTTGAAATAAATTCACAAAATAGACCAAAACCCCGTAAACTGTGAACTACAGATTCTCTTCTACCAATCATCTTAATTTCACTTCCTATGGATCAGGAATGGCTTCTTTTCATACCAGGTGAGTCTACTTCACCTACTCACAGTAGAAAGTGGGGCAAGATCGTACATGTCTTCTTTGAAATAGTTACAAATGACAAAACATAACAAACATTTTCTCTGCGTAATTACAAGTTTAAAGATTTTGCATTGAGGAGTTCATAGGAAAGTTGTATCAGAAATGCTCAGAAGAAAATATACAGAATACTGTATCTTTTTGCTTGCTTCAAACTGGCCTCAATCTATAATCTGTCGTCCATAAAAAATAGGGTGAAATAATGTCAAGAACACTCACGTCCTGCTTGATCGCTCTGATTATTACTACACACATTTTCACTGACATAAGAGACAGCAGACCTACTGACTTCCCCACAGAAAGCTGAAAAAGCATCAGAATTAAATATATTAACTGTGGAAGTTATGAACACAAATATTTTATTTCCAAAATTATGTGGTGCAATTGTAAACAAAATAGGTTCTTCTGCAGTGGGTGTGCTTTTCAAAGGAGAAATAAGGATTTATAGGGCAATACATATAGAAAATTACATTACCCTCATAAATGCTGGATGGTCTTTGCAGGCAATATTCTTGCTGTAAATCTTTACATTTCCTGAGATTGTATCCGATGTTCCATTGGAGGAAAAATAAAATCTTGCTTGTGTATCCACTTTTCTGTTCACATCAATACTCAGATTATAAACCAGTACTGCAAAATAAAACCCAGGGAAAATAAAAGTTATAAAAACTTTAAGTCTTATAATTCTTATAAATGTATGATAGAAGTTACATCTTCTGACTCACTTCTTATCTACAGGATGTTGATAAATGGTCTTTTGATGTATTTGCCCTAAATGAAGCAAGTGGAGAGCACAGTCTGAAATTTATGATGTATGAGCTGTTTACCCGATATGACCTCTTGAGCCGTTTCAAGGTCAGAAACTAGCCATAAATAAAAATATGTATGCAAAAATAAGTATGTCAAATTTAAAGTACAAGAAACCCAAGATATGTTTGAGATAGTTTTTTATTGTACAGTGCAGTATAGAATTTCAAATATGGCAAATCGAACATTGTAATATGCCAATAGTTCTACCAAATGTAACTTCTTTAAGTAAGCTACATAATATCTGTTTTGAAATGCTCTGCTCAAGAATTCTCTGACATAAATCCATACCTAACGAAAACTTATAGCCTTCTGACAATTGATTGCATCATGACTGATCCCTGATACGTATTTTTACACCAGGGTTATTTTTGTCAAGTTATATTTATAGTTTTCTACCATAATTTATTTAAAGAAAATTTGCTTCCGTTACTTACAGAGCTAACATTAAGTTTCAACAAGACAGTAGTCAACAGACCCTGAGAAATATTGTTTAACTTCACAATTTTTTCTACTGAAGTCGCCACAAATTGCTATGGTAACCAATTGCAAATAACGTTCAGAGCTTTACTGATCTATTACTTCTTAATCTCTGTCAAAAGTTGAGTTAGGAATTTCCTCTAGTCTTCTCTATTTAAATTGAAAAGTCTTATACCCAAATCCAGCAAGGGTAATCCAGTCTGACTGATCATCTTTTAAAACAAATATGAATTTCAACAGATCTGATCTTGAAACTTTACTGTTCAGCGTCTGATGCGTTCTCTGTAATGTGTTCCTAAAGGATATCATGTATTCTCATACAGAAGACTTAAGCAATTTAATTTTATATGCATGTATTTCCAGGGTTAGTTGCAGTTTACTTGACAAGCAGGTTAAAAGCACCCAGATAATAAAACTTAAATTTAGACAGTCAATTATTTTAAATAAGTTCACCATGAATATTCCTTCTGATAGATACTGCTTCAAGTAATAACAATTTTTGCGAAAAGCAAAATATGCATTATATAAAATATAAAACAAGATATATTTTTCAGTAACTTTGATGGGACACCCTCTGTTTCACATAATGTTCCCTAATGGTACAACCAGGTGCTTGAGCTGGTCTCAATGTCTTCTCTCTACTGCTAAATTGGACAACTACATCCAACAGCAATCCTGAATGGCTTGGTCCATGTCTGGGAGGACTGCTTTTAGAGGACATCTGAATATCATGCTGAATAATCCATTTAATTCTACATTAAGAAAAGACATTCACTCACCATTAATTACCTAATTGCAAAGCAACAGCCCAGACATTTGGATGTGGAAAGTACACACAAACTTGACAGACACTGCTGTTGGGCCCTGTGCAAAACAGTGTGGTGCATGGGCAACTATGTCAAAGAAACTGTTCACAGAGTAAGTGCACTCAGTTTCTTTGTGAATGCTAATGGAGTACTATCTCATTCAAAAACCTACCAAAATGACAGATCCAGTTACCGCGATGCCATGAAAGGGACCAAAACGATGGATCCAGTTACTGTGATGCAATGAAAGGGACTATGTGAAATGGCATCACTGCAACGTAGTTCAAATGCATGAGCATGAATCTAATCACAACACTGCTAGGAAAGCTAATTTAAGTACTAGAATTAGCCTATCTATGATGGTATTCTTTTAGTACTGCTGCAAAACCCACGTGAAAATATTACTCAATGATTGTGCACAGCCCCAGCCGAACTCTAGAGCATCACAACCCAGCTGGCTAGCTAAAATTTAGTCTTTGCTTCTCTAAACCAGGTGCCATCAAAACTTCAGATTACGTAGTTGATGCAACAGATAACTTGGGAGTTCTACTTTCTTCCTCACAACATCTCACCTTTTTAACATCACTATCTCTTCTATGCCATGTAACTTTGCTTAGTCCTAGTAGGGATGTCCTGTTACTCTAAATTGAATAAAAGTGTAATGCCTTGGTCTTATAGAGTAATTATGAGCTAAAAAAAGATAACCATGTTCTTATTTTTTCACTTTATAATGAACTCGTATTACTGGTTCACTAAATACCAGTAGCATTATCCTGTAAATAGGTGCCTTTATAATGAATACATATACTAGAATTATTTCCAAGTAGCTTACCAATATAACCAGGTACTTCTCGTCCTGTATAGGTAAAGCATATCTTCAAATCCATACAGACAGCAGGCTGGTCATTTTCCATGCAGTTTAAATTAGTGCGATTTATTGAATTAGGATGTTTTAAAGAAGCTTCAACAATTATCACTGGTTTTGTTCTAAGAATAGAAAAGAATTAATATTCACAAAGCATTTCAGAAGTAGCTGAAGCTATGACAGAAGCGCTGCAGAACCTAAGAATGTCTAACAGTATCTATTTTTATATTTCATATAACTATCATTTTTTTAAGCTATCTACATTTTTCAGAATCCAAATAGCTGCATGCACATTATTTGTTGCCTCAAAAAGTTTCAGAATGGTACTTTCTTTTTCTTCAAGGTGTTTATTTAAATGTTTCAGTTGTAGAGCATTCTAGAGCCTAATACCTGAAGTTCATGACAGCAAGAAGAATATCATGACGTTAAATTTTACTTCTGAGTTTTATTAAATTACATTAAAAATACATCTGAATTCCCTGGTCTCTTAAAGCACTGAAATGTAGCAATCTCACCTCAGTACCACAGCAGAATCAGAGAGAAATGCACCAACAGCTACATCTGTACAAAAAAAAAAAAAAAAAAAACCAAAACCAAAACAAAAAGATCAATAAGCATAATTTGTCAACAGGAATTACTTGTTAGGTATAAGCATTTTGTAGCATATTCACCTTTTGATCAGCATTAAAACACCATTTGCCTTTTCTTAGAAGGCACATGCTAATGTTCAAAGGCATTCTTTGTCTAGAAGATGATTCCTCAAATACTGTGTGCTAATTTGCTGGAGTTACAGATATTGGTAATATGATGATTTGATTTCTATTCCACATTTTAGTGGCTGATACTGAAGAACAATTCAGCTAAATAGGAAGTACTTGCCTTCTTTTTAATCCATATATTAAATATTTCTATACACACACATACACGTAAACAATTCAGTTTTATATATAAGTATATATAGTATACATATGAAATTATGTAGAGATAGAAAAAAATATTTAATTTATTCCAAAAAAAGTGAAAACTATTCATGCAATAAGGAAAGAAATATATACAGTAGATATATCTCTCAACTGAGGCAGTAAAAGTTAATTTTCAGATGAATCTAAATGATATAAGGGTCTGAGGATGCATCTCCCAAATCAGTAAACAGGTGACCCGATAACAGACTACTTGTATACTACCTCTTAGCCCAGCATTACAAATTAACCTGCATAAATTCTCTGTTGCCACAGCCACAGTATACAACATGCAGTTCATGGTAACTTTATGCTTTTACACCCACGGGGACAGGACAGGCAATACCTGACCTAACACTTATCTGCATAAGGTCAAAATATTTCGGCAATACATACAGAACAATGAGTATATACTTGGAACCCGCCAAGTTATTTTACACAAAATTAGCACTTCTGTGTCACGCCTACAAGAACTCCACAACAGTCTTTATCCAATACCATGAGTCCTGACTCAGGTTAATGTATCACAGACTGAGAGTCAGGGAGCTCAGCGACTCCTGCCAAAATCCAGACTATGTGAAGACCAATAAAAGTCTTAGGTTAGCACACTAGTCTGGACAACAAATGTGCTTCCAGTGCCCAAACTAGCCCACTGTGACATTAGCAGATGAGATGGCTGCCATTAAATTTAAAAGCTACATTTTTTCTTCCTCTTGCGTACTATGATCTTACTATTACATCATTCTCAGTCCTTAAATAATAATTAGAAGACCATGAAAACTGACTGCTTGGCCTCAGCTTTATCTCCTTTTTTTTTTTTTTCCTTCTCTTCTCACAAAATGCAAGATGTGCTAAGTCATCTTAATAAAAGATTTTCCTGCTGTTAAAAGTAACAAATAGCATGGTGGCTTTGTTCCTTAGGAATCTCTATTAGTTTAAAAATGAAAAATAAAATTGTTTAATTCACCTTGATAGCCATTGTTATCTGCATCAATGCCACTTGCTATGGACTGTCCAAACATACTCAAAGAATTACTGATTTGATGTCCTTGTATTCTCTGAGGAGGAAAAAAATAGAAGAGAAAATTATTCTAGGAAAGCTAATCTTTGTGTTGCAATATTCAATGAAAAATGTTAGCATAACCATCCTGCTGCTGAAAGCAATTAGATGCTCACCTCTCAAAGTAATATTCGTCAATTACTGCAAATGTTATATCCCATAAACCCCATCCGAGTCCTCCAAAACAATTTATTTCTCTCTTATAGGTTATATTATGACTGGAAATCATAGACTACATAAAAAACTTCTGAAGGCTTTTACAGTACCTCAGACAGTCCAAGTGTTAAATGAAGAGAAAACACTCTTAAATTTAAACTTAAGATTTTTCTGGACTGATTATTTTTCATTGAAAAAGCATACCTGTGAAAATGATGGTGTTATTCCATCTTCCCTCCCATTGTATATATAAACAATCCCTTTTAGATTATCTTCTTGTGGAGCCCCAATTGCTACATCTGTGGAAAAATAATTTAACAATAATCAGTTGATTAGGAAACACGAGCAAGGAAGAGTTAAAGAAATCCAAATCATGATGCATGCAATGTCAGACCAAATTTATTTGACTGAATTTAAAAGAAGTGTTGAAGATAAATACAATGCAAACAGAAACAATACAGACCAGCTCAGTAATCTGACTGCCTTATGGCAGTTTTTGTATGTTTTTGTATGTTTCTGGGCCAAATACAGCATTTTGTTCAAGACAAAGTCTATTCCTATCAATACTGAATTTGACCCTTAAGAAGCTAAGAGGTTATTACGGAAAATAGCCAAAATTGGTATGGTTTGAAAAAACCAAAACCAAACAACAAAAAAAGCCTCATATTCATGGAATTATGAAGATTTTCCTGAACTCTGCTATTCCCACATGGATGAAATCACTGAAACACACAACATATTCATATTACGCTGCCTAGAATGAACCATTTATTTTTCTATGAAATTTCCTTAATAGCTGATAATAGGCTTGAAAAGGTGTTTAACAACAAAATTAAGGTAGCTGTTTTGTACAAAGAGGGGTGGCAACACATAAACAACCAACCCACCCACCTTCAACAGCATTTACCAAAAAGCTCCATGGTTCAAACAGCCAGAGGTTGTTAAACAAAAAGTGAAGGGGGAGAGCAGGAGAAGAATTACATCTTCTTGAAATTCTCTAATATAAATTATTAATTGTGAGCTTTCATTCACAATAAGCAAACTTGAACTATCCACACATCAGAAATGCCGTATGCTGCACCAAACCAAAATCACAAGAAAAGCAAAGCTCTGACGACTTGGTTTTACTGAACAATTCCCTGATTGAATCCATACTTTGGTGACTAAGACACATGAAAATATGTTATGTCTCTCTACTGGGGAGATGAAAATAGGACAGCCAAGTTGCACTAATTAAAATTACACATATGTTCTTGAGAGGGTCAGATTCTACACCAACACGCGTGCCATTATCTTCACAGGGCTGATACTGATGGTTTAGATCACTGAAAATGTTGGCTTTGCTGTGCTTTTTTATTACTTACTGCAGACGAACAGTTACTAACACCCTATTTCTCTTTATAGTTTGCATCCAGCTGTTTTTCTTGCAAAACTGCTTTTCCTCTCAATATTGTCTACATTTTTTTCTTTTTGATGTTTTTGCTCCCTTCAAAAGCTAATCCACTTCTTTGCTCCGCTTCTCCCCTCAGTTTTAGGATACTCACTTGACATTATATTCTATGATACACATCTACTTTGCTATGCACCTATTACTTTGATTTTACTTCTCTGTTCCTCAGCCCTATGTTTGGATACAGTTCTTCTTTGCAGTTTGAACATGTTTTGGGGCAAAATCTGAAAGTTGTACAAAGGAACATGAAGGTAATGCGAAACAGAAGAAACTAATTTTACCAAGATTTTGAGGAACAGGTACCAAAGGAGGAGGGGAATAAAAAATAACCAAAAAGTACCAAAACCTACTTCAAAGAAAAAGAGACGAGATAAGAGAATGACTATTCTAAACTTTACAGGTTACAGAACAGGACCAAGAACTTGAGACAATAGGAAGAGTGATAAGAGAACCCTGGAGAGTAACCGCAAATAAAACGGGTAATTCAGAAGTGTGAAGGATGACATGGACCCAGTAAAGATACATCCCAGAAAAAACTGTCATTTTTTGCACAAAGTATACCAGATTCCTGCATACAAGCCAATTTTCAATGCAAAAAAATTGAAACTGTGTATGAATTTTTGAACAGCAGAAAATGCCTGTTGTGTTTTCATCCTGTCCCTACCCAGCATGTTGTGCCTGCCCTTCTGCTAGGGGGAGCACATGCCAGTTTTTCAGAAAGGAATACTGGCCATTTCCATTTGTTTGAAACCATGTCAAGATGAATGAAGCCACTGAAGATCCCCCTCTGCTTATCTTCAGTTTAGCTGGAGCCCTTCCAGTCGGCTGTGTTTTTGCAGGCTACCTGAAAAGTTAGTGAATGGTCATGCAAAGAAAGAAGCCGAGAGCAGTAGGTCCTGCACCTGGGACATAGCAATCCCAAGCACAAATACAGGTTGGGCAGAGAATGGCTGGAGATCAGCCCTGTAGAGAAGGACTTGGCAGTGCTCATGGATGAGAAGCTCAACATGAGCTGACAGTGTCCACTGGCAGCCCAGAAAGCCAACCCCATCCTGTGCTGCATCAAAAGAAGCACGAGCAGGTCGTGGGAAGTGATTATGCCCCTCTACTCTGTGCTTGTCAGACCCCACCCGTACTTCTGTGTCCAGTTCTGGAGTCTTCAACACAAGATGGACATGGACCTGTTGGAACTGGTCCAGCAGAGGGCCACGAAGATGATCAGAGGGATGGAGCGCCTCTCCTATGAAGACAGGCTGAGGGAGCTGGGCTTGGACAGCCTGGAGAAGAGAAGGCTCCAGGGAGACCTTATTGCAGCCTTCCAGTATCTGAAGGGAGATACAGGAGAGCTGGAGAGGGACTCTTTGTCAGGAAGTGTAGTGACAGGACAAGGGGTAATGGCTTTAAATTGGAAGAGGGGAGATTCAAATTGGATACTAGAAAGAAATTCTTTCCTGTGAGGGTGGTGAGGCTCTGGAACAGGTTTCCCAGGGAAGCTGTGGATGCCCCATCCCTGGAGGCTGGACAGGGCTTTGAGCAACCTGCTCTGGTAGGAGGTGTCCCTGCCCATGGCAGTGGGGTTGGAACGTGATGATCTCTAAGGTCCCTTCTAATCCTAACTATTATATGATTCTATGATAACAGTCTCCCGATTTGCAGGTTGTTTTCGACATCCTCATGAGTTTAGTACTTCCTATTGGTGACACAGAAGCAGATCTTGATGTGTAATTTCTATTTACGATGTTACAAAATTGCCAAATTGTTCCACGACCATTGTCTCAGATGTCTAGAACAGGATTAGGGATTCCATTTGAGGTCCAGCACCCAAAATTACAGACTAAGTTATCACACTTATGCTCACACTCTTTGTTAAAGCAACAACCTAATCTCTTGGTATTACACCTCAATGACTGTGAAACTGCTATATTTCAAACCAGTGGTCTAGGAAAGCATGGTCAGGTCACTAATTTACAGTCTTTTCAGACTTCCATAATCCTCCTGTTTATCATGACAGTTCACTGCTCAGAGAGAATTAAACCCAATGGGTTTTCTTTATATACTTACCTTCAAAACCATCATTATCAATGTCTCCTAGATTGGCTATGGACTCTCCAAACCTGGCTGCATATGAGTCACTCCCGCTAAGCTCTATGTTCAGTTCTATCATCTTTGCCTCCTGAAAGTAAACACAGTCAGTGGCACATTAACAGAGCATCTTGAGGAGACCTGGAATATTACTCAAAACATTAAAACTGCCTTGGACACCAATATTAATATACTACTGAACTCCTTGGTAAAGCATTATAAAAGATCTTTAACAGTATTAAATATAGGAATAATAAAGAATAAGAAAGCCGTTCTACAAGAAAGTGAATGGCAATGTGTTCTCGTAGCAAACACCTGTAAAAAGCAGCAAGCTTGTATTAGAAAACAAGCACATACTGCTCTGCAAAAACTGTGTTCGCTGAACAGTAAACAGTAGCTGCTTCAGAGCTATTGTGTGTGCCTTAAGTAGGTAGGTATCTCAGAGTGACCTAGTTCTCCGTGAGCAAAACACATTAAGAAAATGTTAATTGCAAGCATCATAAGAGAATAAATATGTATTAGTGTGGAGAGGGAGGAAGGAAAATAAGTTGCAAAGATAAAATTTACAAAGCCAGACAAATTCAAAATCGAACAAAAAATAGCCATTATACTTTCATTTCTGATTCTTAAAAAGAATAAAAGGAAGCTAATTCTAACACACAATCTGTCTAGTTACTTTACTTGCCAAAGTGAGGACTACCAGTCTCTTTCCTGACTTGTACCACTAATCACATGTCAATTTTTCATTCCTTGATTGTTTCTGAAGTGCTAAATAAGTTGCTCTTCACATGCCATTAGAGAGGTAAGCAGGGTAGCGGAGGAGAGCTTGCGACGAGGCTGTAGAGGCAGGACAGCACCACCTCAAGCTACTATGAAATAAAACCAGGGTCTCCCCAGCTCTAATGATAGCCTGAGTGACAATGCCTTAGTTTATATAGGTAGCCTCTGCAGCTGTGCTACACAGTCCTGCTGGGACTGTCACTGCAGTTCTACAGATGTTTTTGCTATATCCTGAAATAATGTATGATAAAGAGATAGCAAATATCCTCTTCTTAGCTTGTTATACCATAGTGACTGTGTTACCATGTGTTTGTAAGAGAAAACACTTACAGAACCTGAATTGATATAGACATAAACTCTTCCTTCTTCTCTGATGGTACTATGCATTGGAGCACCAACAAGCAAGTCTGAGAGGCCATCTGAATTCAGGTCCACAGCACAAACTGCAGCTCCAAAGTAAGAACCAAGCTGTATGCAAATAAGAAACCGCATTATCTCTGAATTTTGATCAAGGCATGCTAGAATTTTTAATGTGCTGAAAAGTAGTATGAAAAATTTACCTTTTTACCCCTTAGTTCAAATAGAATATTCAGTTGCTTCTCAATACTGAAAATGTATGCCTAAAACAAAAAGAAAATATAAGTGGAGTTCAGCAAACAGTAATCTGAATTATTTCCCCATGCTTTCTCTATAGCGTGTGCTAGAAAATCAGTAAAGCAACACACAATATCACAAGGTACAGCTATTTACTATTTCCTATCTGTATCTTTCTTTACCATCATAGCTGAAAGTAGTATTATCTGGACTATCTTCCCTCATTCTCCATTGACTTTCCTCCCCATGAGAAATCACACGTATCTGATATTTGTCTTCAATATGTTAATCTAAATTGGAAAATCATGAGTGGGTATGTGGGGACATATATTCTTCAAACCAATAGTATAGACAATCTCTTACTTTACCAGTCTGCTCCTGTTGGGGTGCCCCTCCAACTACTTCTATACTGGTTGATGTCAGAAAATGTCCAGCTCCAACAGAGTATCCTGTAAATTAGAAATGCATTATTCAAAACTGGAAATGCTTTATAAAGAAAAAATAAAAATGGGAGCATGACGCAGAAAAGCTGTCAACACCACAAATTATTGTGAATCTGACATTCAGACCTCATGCAAGTTAGCAATGAAAGCAGAATTCTTTTTAAATATAAACAAAAGGTCAATACAAATAGTAAGTTCCAAAAAGCGGAAACAAGTGTCAGAAACACCCATTTCTTCCCAGAATCTCAATTATCTGCCATACTTTCAACAGCCAATAAAACAAATTGCAAACACCTTCTGCTAATGCATATTCTACAACTGTTCAGTGAGTCCATACTGTAATACAAATAAAAACAAGTAACTGTCCATACAGTGCAATGTGGAAACACTCGACTCAATTGTTTCTCTTTGAGTAACTGTGGTAACTGGACTGCAGACAAATAAAACATAAAGCTACTTATATGCACATGCACATAAACATACACAGACACATGGAGCATTGTGGACATACACAGGGAGAAACATCAGAAACAAAATGGTGCAAATGTTTGATTATGAAGTAAGAAAGCCTTGCATCAGCTCTTGTAAATGAATCTATGTAATAAAATATTTCTGTATATGGAGACAGCTCGTAACAAATGGGACCATATTTTGGTGCTGAAGTCCAGCCAGAGAATTGCAAAGCAGAGGCTAACACCTTAATCCGTAGGTACACAACTCATCCTTACTCTTTCCAAAATACATTATGGTGAAGTTGAAACAGGGAAGACAGTTATATTCTGCTATATATTGCATTTACAACGACTGTTGATTTTCACAGCATACAGAGAATGAAAAAATCATCTTGGATCAGATGAGAATGAGCCTTTAATCTTTCATCTGTGAGGATAACTATCTACAATTCAAGTTCTCATTAACCCAGCTTTTTCTTTTCATATTTTCAGCTAAAAGAGGTGCACAAGGCAATTTATCATTTAAAAACCAACAGGTCAACACCTAGGTTTTACTTAATCAACAAAAAATTAAACTTAAGTGGATGAACCTTAATTTACCTCCTCTGACCTTTACTTTCTAGATATTTCAGTTTTGCTTACGTACATTAGTAATTCTAATGAACTTGGTTTTCGTATTTTCTAAAACCCAACAAAAAACCACCAAAACCCAAACACACTAGAAGGAAGTATAATAATCAGACAGTCCTTGTGTTTACTGTGTATTAAAATGTTTGGGGGAGGATTTGGGTTGGTATTATGTAATCAATCCTTTCCATTTAAAGGCACAGTCAATTGAAATTTTCTTTTCAATCCCAAATTTCTTTCCTCTTTAACATTACTACATATTTTCAGTTTTCTGAAATGTCATTTGACATTCTCAGATTCCTAAACCAAGCTACCTATTACTTTGTGATTTCTTTAAGGCAGTTTAAGTGCCTACGATTATTCTTTCATCAGGCTCAGCTGATTTGAAGGACTGATTTACTTATCTAATTCCTGTAAATGAAGTCAGTTATTAATCTCCAAGATATCCTGAAGTAATCAAGTAAATACTACCAAACATTACCTATTACCAGATTCTCTTTCTAACTTCTTTCCTTTAATTGTCTGGTACATAAAAAGATTTATTTCTTCCAACTTTTGGAAAAACGCAATGATACTTCTGCACACTCTTCCTGCAAACCCTAATTTGTTAATTATTACTCTTTGACAGTTTAATGAAAAAATATAAAGAGGCAAACTTCTCAGTCCCTGCCAGGAGGATAGTCTAAGTAGACAATCATGTCTAATATACTAATATAATGGTCACAAAATACTTCCACCACTTGGTAAGGATATTTTTATTCACTATTTAAGGGGGTGACAAACTCAATCTTCAAAAATAAGTCTTGGTAACAAAATTAACCTTAAACAGATTTTTGCCTCAAACAATGCCAAAGATGGGGCAGAACAGAAGCTGATGGAGGTGAAGGAAGGTATCGTTACATTCTTCCAACCATAAGGGAATGAAGTGCAGGTTTAAGTGGCATGGAACAATGCAAAATTTAAGGTTTATCACAGCTGTGACTGTAGAGACAAAGAGATGAGCCAGTGGTCCCTTTCTTCACTTCCCTGTAGAAAGCGCAAGTTTAGAGGACTTGGGGCTCTGCCAAGGCAGCGTGCTGGCTGTTATGGTTGTACCAGGTCACTGGAGAAGTGTTTGTGTAGCAAACTCCAGCTGATCTCAGGACCTAGATGGCCAAGGGAACTAGGAGAGATACTACCTGTGCGGGAAGGCTTTCTCTGCACCCTCCCCAGCACAGTCCTTCTGCAAGCTTTCACCCATTTGCCTGTATGGCCTTTTGGCTATCAGTGGCTATCACTCATTCATTACAGAAATTCTCACTCTTACACCTGTAGGAGCAGAAACCTGGAATGAGGTTTTTTCCCCAGACAAGTACAATATTTTTTTCTGCTGATTGTCACTGGAATTCTCTGAAATTTTTTTATGTCTTATGAAAGGTTAGAAACGTTACAGGTTAACCATAATGATCTGGGTATCTGATCACCTTTTACCACCCAGCATCTCTTTCGCTCTTGACTTTCCCACAGAGCCCTGCAGCTTTTGTAAGGCTCAATACCAAGCTCTGAAGCGTTAGCCACTTTGTATTTCATCACAATTATTTCATAATCTATGCCTGCTTCCTACTGTTAAAAGAATGAAATCAGAAAGAGGAACTGTTTATCCACATGAACCCAACCTGTAAATGGGAAAATGCAAAAACCACTAGTTACAGGCAAGAAGATTCTTGCTCAGGAGTTCAGGAAGGACACAGGAGAAAATTGAAGCTGCTGATGTTTCTGATGTAATCCCCTACATAGGGGTTTATGGTACTTAGGTGAGAGCTTCATGGCTTTCTTTGGAGACACCTGTAGATAAGGTTTGCCTCCCCAGACCAAGAGAGGGTTGGAAAAGGAAAGAAAAAATCTCCATTCAAGTCAAGCCTGTCTCTTAAGATCATAGCATACTTCCCAGTATTGACAATGCAATTAACTCTCGTTTCCTTGCAGCTTTCACTGTAGCCAACTTTTCATATTTCTGCTATATGTGAAGTCTTTTGCTATGAAAGGTCTTGGCAGCGTTTCAGACTTAACTGCAAATTGCAAACCATTGCTAACCAGAAGCACATCCCTACTTTCTAAACCAAGAAATGATAGAAACTCAGTGGAGAGATGATAAAAATCAGAAAACCAATGCTTGAGAAGCTTCCATGTAAAAAGAACAGCGAGAAAGCTTTATAATGAAATAATATTTAACGAACTTGGAACACATATTTAGAAACATTGCTTCTGGCATTAGCAAGGAAGCACTGATAAATACTGTGCACTCATTTCAAGATCAGCTATTTAGCTAATTCTTTGACATATTTTTGTGAAGTATTAAATATTTTATAGTACCTAGGTAACTGCCAAATTTCACTTGGTTATTTGAATCTGCATAAGCAGCAATTGTATTTGCAGTTGTATTGTATACAAAAACAGAACCAGTCCAATAAAATGTTCCGGGGGCTCCCATTATAATTAAGTCCTAAAAGAAAAATAAAACAAAGCCATGTTATTCACATTTAAATAATCACGAAGATAAGCAAAACAAGTAAAATGCTTTTGTTTAGATCTCCTGTGAACTCAGTGAAATGCTACTGGAGAAACACCTGGCTCAGTACCAGGGGATTGCTGCTAGATCACAGAAAATCTTTTTCAGACTTTCTAAAAATATGTTTATTAAAAACTTTTGAGATGTGAACAGCTTAAAGCAGAGTTACAAATGGGATATTTTCTTCTCAAAAGAGCTTTTTAGAAATCATAATCTTAGGGTGAAACAGAGATTAAATAATACATAAATATGTATTAATATTACCCTGCAAAGCAAGAAGGTGTTATTAGTGTTAATGTTATATCAAACTGATTACTCGTACTGCATTATCTTCGTGCTCTTTTCCCAGATGAAAAGTAATTTTGGATTTAGTCAGGTGTAAAAGTGGTTTTGTGAATAAAAAGTAAAAGTATTAGTTGGAAATTATTATGCAAGTCAACTAAAAAAACACAAAGAGGGAAAAGTATGATTTGTCCCTCCCATAAAAAAAAAGACAGCGTTAATGTTTGCATTTACATATGTATATATACTTATATGTAAGTATACATATATATATATATAGAGAGAGAGAGAGAGAGAGAGAGAGAAAGAAAGAGAACTTTGGGAGAAGTTTGGTATCTTGGATACACACCTCAATGTAAAAACTAGACATTCCAGCCTGGCACGACCCATAGTTTTCTCCAAACTTTCGCACATGATCTAGAAATTGGCAAAAAATATTAAAAAGGATGAGAAGTACGTAGTTTCAAAATTTGTTACCAGATCTTCAACAGAAATGGAAACGTATAAAAAAACCCCCAAAAACTAAAAAAAAACATTGGGTTTCAGTTCTGTAATATAACTAAAAACACTGGTCTCCACTGTATAGCTTTTAGCTTCAATACAGTATCATAACAAACTCAAAGCACTATGTAACACTTGATCAAAGCTTTCTGTGAAATCTTGTGACTTTAAAAGCTTTACTTTTCTTTTTCAATTGTTCCATAAATAAAAAAGCACACATAGTTTGAGCAGCACAGCTAAATAAACTTAACTCTTCTCTACAATTCTGTATAATTCAGGCATAATCTGACCCTCAGGCTTATGTATCTTGATAGCAGTTCCCCTGATGCTCTTCTAGTGCTCTGAAGAGCTTGTGTTACGGCTGTCTTAGACATATTGTTATCTGCCATCCTTAGCAATTGTCGTTACATCCAATTCTCCCAGCCCTGTTTTCCTGCTTTTCTTTGTCACCTGCCTCCCATCAGGGTTACCTTCACCTCATCCATAGATTTGTTCACTTAAAAAGTCACTGAAGATAAAAGCATAATTTCATCAACGCTTGTAACAATCTCTGAAGCCAGCAGTGGGACAGTTTGATGGCATTATTCTGTCAGTCTGCACAGAAAGATCAGATTGTCAGCTCTTCCTTGCATTGGCAAGGGACACAGTCACAGGATTGTTCTCCTGGATGGGAGGAAGGTATGGAAGGGAAGGCTTGTCTGATAGCTTCAAACTTTCCCTGAGGAAGGACCACTGAAGGTCTCGCGCCACAGCGGTGGCTTTGGCAGGAGGCAGGTAAGGAAGAGGGACACACGCTGTGACGAGGAACTATAGCAGCTTTGTATCAAAGGCTAAGGACCTGACAGCAACAATCACTTGCAGGTATTACTGCTGCTCCACTGTAAGGCACTCTCCTGAGCAGAGGAAGCAAATAAGAGAGTAAAGGAAGGAAGGGTGTCCTCTACTGGCCTGTTTTCGAGAAGCACACATCTCAGTCACCCATTCCAAGGAGCAAGTATTCTTATGCCCTCCTTAAACAATTTTTTTTGCCTGTTGAAAGCAGCTTTTCCTTGAAGTGATAAACATCTTGTTAACAAATCTACAACATAAATTGGGCTTGCATTATCTGCACTCAATCTTCACACCTTTGGCTGCAGAAAGCCTGCTCAGAGCAACACAGGCTCTTCACAAACTCTTCACCGTGCAATTATGTATCTTAACCTTCTCTACAAGAGAACGAGGTACAAGGGACCCAAGTATTCCCCTTACCTATATAGCATGGGCGTATTGATCTGCTCAGTTCAGTTCGAAAATCGGAAGAGACAGCAAAACAAATACCATACGGGAGTTTGTGCTCATTTTTCGCGTAAAAAACATTCTTCCATCTATGTCCACAAGCCTATGGATAAAAACCAAACATGACATTTGACACAAGCATAAGAAAGGTGAAGGCAGTTTGACAAACAGACACGCAGCTCCAGTGGTTAATACATACAACAAGAGATCCATTTTCTTTTGGCTGCCTCGATAAGCTGACACCCAGCCACTGATTATCACGCTCTTCCAAACAAGTCTTCCCACAGCGCTCTCCTTTGGGGTTGCCTAGGACACAAAGACCAATGCTCTGAAAAGAGGCACAAGCTGAAGGGCCCCATGGTGAGTAACAGGAGCATCCAAGAATCCTACAAGGAGGTTGCAGTAACCCAGCTTTGGTAGACCTGACCTCTGTCTCTGTCTTAAGGAGGCCACTTAGAGTTTTCTTTTTCTTGCTGAACAAAAGTATGCACATTGCGAAAGGGAGCGTACTGGTTTTGAACACGATAGGCTGGCAGTGTGGATTGGTTTCTCCATCATTATTGAAATTAAGATAGAAAGTGACATTACAATCAATCTGATGAAGGGCCGACTTTTCGAGTGTCCTTCAGCCTAAAAGTTCATAAGAAACACAAGTAATTCCCATGAGCGCTACCTAAACTCTACTCTAAAGCAAGCATCTCTCACACTACGTATCTACTGGTAGCAGGCCTTAAAATCATCTCTACTGCAAAAGGCTATCAAATAAAGGGTGCATAACTGCAATATCTACTGGGGATGTCAGATCATTACATATGCATATCCTGTGTACTCCTTGCACTGTTGCAATTATTTAGCAGTAGCTCTTTAATGTTGTTCTTTTGAAGAGTTAATCTTTAAAACCTTGGAGAACATAGTGAAAATTCTTCTAACTCCCCCAAAAGGCTACAGTATGGCCAAGTTAGCAAATATTTGCTTCCTTCTAGAAAGCAGTAGCAGTAGCCATGGTAAAGAAAAGCTACACATTTAAAAGTATTTTAAATTATATAAAACAAGCTTTTAATTTGTCAGATGTTCATAGGACTAAGCATTAACCAAATTATTGAAGCAGTTAGTTACCCAGAAGAGGACGTCAGTACAGATCACAGAGTACCCATGCGGGGTATGATGGGGATATGGTTCGACATGAAAACACATAAATCAACGGCCCTCTCCCCGAAACTCTGCTGACACAAGAATTGAAATTTATTACTGTCCAACACATTAAAGAGTGTAAATAAATACACTCCTAATTTAGCGGACTTGCTGAATTCCTTTTACAGGACATGCAACTCCACAATATTGATTAAATATGGAAACAGAATAAAGGGATACACCTTGTCTGTTCAGTAGCCAGGAGAAAAATGAATGACTCTGCACTCTGCTACATACATTCTCACAATCAACACTGACTTAAATTATTTTATACCTAGGATGTCATGCACTTTTTGAGATAAAATACCAGATTAATGGAATCAAGATAAATCTTCATCACACTGTAAGAAAATGTAGGAAAAGCGATGTAGGAATAGAACCCAACAACAATGCTTATTTCAGAGGTTGTTCCCTAGTGTTTTGTGACCAGCCTAGGAACTGACATTGTCTAAAGAAACTTTTGGAGCCTTAATTTCTTCTACTTCCATACTATCTCTCCATTTTTTTCAAACATCACTTTTTCTCTCTGCTCTAATGGAAAGATTAGAGTAGTGCAATCAGGAACCCCTCACCATATTACACAGAGGATGACACACCCTGCGCACTGCAACTGTGCTCTACCTTCTTCCAAAAGCAACACCCTTCACAGGGTCAAGAGGCATGTGACCCTCCATCTCTTCTTTACCACTTCCTCCTCCATGTGCCTTTCCCTGAGGCATCAAGGAAATAGTTATGCAATATCCAAGTAAAGAGGAATCAACCTTGTTGTCTACCTTGACTTCAGCAAGGCTTTTGACACAGTCTCCCACAGCTCATAGGTAAGCTTAGGAAGTGTGGATTAGATGAATGGACAGTGAATGGATTGAAAACTGGCTGAAAGACAGAGCTCAGAGGGTCATGATCAGTCACGTAGATTCTCGTTGGAGGTCTGTAAGAAGTGGGGTCCCCCAAGGGTCAGTATTGTGTCCAGTCCTCTTCAATATTTTCATCAATGATCTAGATGGAGGAAAGCAAGTTTGCTGATGATACAAAACTGGGAGGGGTGGCTGATACACCAGGAGGCTGTGCTGCCATCCACTGAGACCTGGACAGGCTGGAGAGTTGGGCAGAGAGGAACCTGATGAAAGTCAAAATGGACAAGTGTAGGGTCCTGCACCTGGGGGGAATAATCTCCTGCACCAGTACAGGTTGGGAGCTGATCTGCTGGACAGTAGCTCTGAGGAAAAAGACCTGGGAGTCCTGGCACACAACAGGATGACCAGGAGTCAGCAATGTGCCCTTGTGCCCAAGAAGGCCAAGGGCATACTGGGGTGCATCAGGAAGAGTGTGACCAGCAGGTTGAAGGAGGTTATNTAGCACTTACAGCAACATCACATTCAATTGTCTTTGGGCCAAGTGACTCTTTGTTACTGTAGTTTAGTAATTCCTGTAGGTCACTTGAGGAACGGTAATTAACATGTGGGCTTGCACTCCAAGACAAGCATTGTAAATTTAGATCTCAAGAGGCTTTCTGAGACTTTCTATCAGTAAGTCAAACAAGATAATGATGACATGAGAGATAAGAGGAAGTTTTGCTCATCTCAGCGCTTCATTCCTGTGCCTATTTCAGATGTCTGTACCAAGAAATAGCACCACCATTCCTTCATGCATGTTGGATTGTATTCCCCTTTTCCTTGGCTCCAGCATATGCTCTTGATTCAGGTACACTTTGGCCCTCTGCTGACCTGCCAACTCACATCTCTTCTCTTTCTCTGACCAGCAAGTACTCACCCATCTTAGAAATTACAGGCCTTTGTGGGCAAGAGAAGTGTGAGCTTGACATCCCAGACACCGTGATGAGCCCCTGCTCAGGGGATGACGTTATAAAAGCTTTATGGAATGAGAAAAGAAAATGCTGTGTTCTGCACAAGCAACAGAACAGCACTGCATAAGCTCAAGAGGACATGGCAGCTTGGTTGCCTCAGGGAAAAGGAGCACGCGCTGTCATAAAGTCACTGAGAGATAAGTAATTGCCCAGCCTGTGTACATTACACAGCTGGAAGATACACTTCTGCTATAATGCCCACTGCATGCATCCACAGAGACAGCACAATTGCATACAAATAAGGTCACAACTTTTAAAGCCACTTCTGGCTTTGGCCTCAAGGACTTTAATAGAGATGTTTGCCATGTCATCTGAGAAACCAGTTTTGTATAACTTGCTCCAGTGCTTCCCATACCCAGAAGCCTCGTGTGATCCTTTTTATCCTTTCCAGAACAACCCTGGGCCTATTGCTAATTGACTAAAACTATGAAGTTTACTGCAAAGACGATAAGCTTTCTGATTCTGCTCCTAGATGTCAGGGCCTCATCAGACACTTTTTTCATTCATCCAAGGCAATCTTTTCTCTTTTCACAAATTTGATAGGTCTTATCCCTCTTATGTCCCTCAAACCACTACTACCCAAAACATTTCAGTTGTGCCAGCTGTTTTCATAGCTCTGTAACAGACCTATCTATGTCCAGAAGGTCCTGTCTTCCTTGGAATAATACGTCTATTTCAACACTGGCAGGGTATGAGCAACACAAGTGAGATCAAAAAGCCAAAGTACCGAAGGCAAACTGAAATCAGAGGTGAACAAACACAGGTCAGCCTTTTGGGGAAAACCATTAACTGTTCATTTTTCCATTGTAATGATTCAGCTGGGGGAGCTAGAGGGCAATTTGTTCATAGGTTAATTGTAGTGACAACTTAAAAGAAGGGTGGAAAGCTGAAACTGCAGGCTGAGCTTTCCAGCCTTATGCTAAACAATTTGCACTGAATTTCTGAATTTACTGTGCATATTCGTAGTTAAAACTTTTTTTTTTAGACTGGCTGGAAAATTTTATAAATTGTTTCCTGTACTTTTAGTCAATGTATAACCCCATTTCAAATCTGAGAGCAATTTTGTTGAAGAATTTCTGTACTGTTTTGCAAGTCCAAAATGGTCAAAAACAACTAGAGAACTTTGTGTAAGTCCCTCTGCAATAATCAATGACTACCCCAATCTGCTGTGGCAAGGTCTAATTTGAAAGACTAGAAGACTGGTAGAAAATGGACACTTAGTGGTCTAAATAAAATAAATATAAATAAATAATATCTATAATAAATATATATATTCAAATAAATCTGAAGAACTGTATTTTGTATATGTGCCTAAAGCCTGACTGCAAGCCTCTGCATCTAACAATTTAAAAATACTCCAAATACAAATAAATCAGCAGTGTAGAACACTTGATGCCACTGACAGAAATACAAGAACTAGGAAAGAAACCCTTAAAACGTTACTCCTCTGTTCAGCAATAAGAAGGGCCCATGAGGCGCTGGGAAGACAAAGATTTGCTAGTCTGTCTCGTGGCAGCACATCTCCTGGCTCCTCTCTACTCTAAAACCAGCCCATGCCTATGCAACACCTTGAATATGAAAATTTGCTAACGTATACCTGGATGAGTTATTTCCAGATGCTGGGAGGATTGCAGTGCAGGACTACTCCCAGCAACTCCTTCACTACTGAAGAAGCAGATAGGAATGTGTGACATAAAAAATACAACAGCAGTTTTGTGTGATCAGAGCCTTCCTAATTACGCATGAATCCGCCATTAATTAGTTATGCGAGTTTCAAGGCTACTTTCATGAAAAATAGCAACAAAGTGTTTTAACATATTTATGGCTCTAAGTAATTCACAGCCATTTATTACAGAGGCCCAACATTTGGAGAAACCCCGTTCTACAGCCTGTTGTCACCTCTACATTTCTATGACTCATAGAGACTTACTGCTTCAAGGATTCTTTTACTGAAAGGTATTCAAGAGAAAAACAGAAATAGCTATTTCTCAATTTGCTTGTCCCAGCAATGTAATATATCCCTGCACATTTTACAAAGGAAATTACCCTATTCTACAAGATTAGAACCCAAACTTGTCACTGGCAAGAATCCAAGCAGAAGAACGAGGAGGTCACTGACTGTAAGACACGGCGTCGATAAAACCACTATGTCCAAAAGTTGCTGACAGCCTGAATGAGTTAGACAAGAGATAATTAAGTTCAGCTTTGCAATTCTGAGTTCCCTTGTGTATTTCTGTGACCGCTTGGCAGGATGGCAGAGGTTTAACAAGTCTCAGATACTATCCTACTTCATTTACATCCCATGCACCACAGCTGCCTTTGGCTTCTTCACTGACCTCACTGACCTGTTTTACAATAGTGCTCTTCTTTTCAGTATCTATTTAACTTCAGAAATACTGTAGATGTACCCTACTGATGGAAAGCACTATGGAAACTAGCACTAAGGGAAACAAACATTTTTCGAGGATCTCTTGTAGTATCACTACTTCTAAAAAGGCAGGACAAGACAGTAAACATCATTGTGTAACCTGCAGTCTTGAAACCCGGGAACAGAAGCTCTGCTAAATTAAACCTTTGGAATCACGTAAACATTTTCATTCACCTGTTGCATTATTTCATTTCAATCCCCTAAACTACTGAGGAAAAGCCCACCAAGTTACATGGTTAGGGCTTTTGTTTCTCCACTGGCAAAATGAGTAAATTGAGAAGTACTGCAGATGTATGTAGTTTTCAAAGAACCTGAAACTTTCTACCCTTCCCCCACGCAGTGAAGGTCTATCTTTACCTCCAATGCAGCAGGGTTTACTGCTTCTTAGCATATGCTATTTTACCACGTTAGTTGAATCCTGACTTTTGCAAGCCTCCACTTAAAAAGGAGCAGTTGGAGAAAAAACTTCTTTGCTATATAACATTTTTCAATAGATCTAATATTGGAATGCAAGGACTCAAAGAAAAAAAAAAGATACTTCTTGAGCTGGAATAAGTTTAATTGCATTTTTTTCTAAGAGCAACTGCTTGTCTTTTCCTTTTGTGGCTATAAGTAAAGCACCACTTAAGTATGCTAAGTTTTTGTAGCTTAGTTACAAAACTTAACTCTTAATTCGATCTGTAGGAGAAAAAACAATAGAACGTATCAGTTCTAAGCATTATGCATAGATTTGTAGAGAAACAATTGATTGAACATTTTTGTCACAGAACGCTGCATTCTGCCCTGAAACCCCATCAGTTCATGGTGAGCTATCAGTTTCATTGGTTTCAAATATTTTGAAAACCCTTTCCCGCGCTTCTTATCCTTATTGGGCGGCAAGTCCATAGTTTTAACGGATCAGATGGTCTTGGTCACAGCAGGATAGAAAGTTCAGGAAGCTTTCTATGCATAGCCTAAGGATAGAATGAACACACTGTATGCAAGGGGAACAAGAATAGACCCCAAAGCAGTTAATGCATATTCATAAACCATTGCAAAATGTTCGCCTTTTTAACAAGTATCAAATACTTGGAAGTTTGGTAGGTGCAAGCAGTTACATCTCCCAAGCACAGGGAGTGGGGAGGTAGAGAGGAGCTGGGTCAAATGCAGAAGCAGGCTTGATTCAGTCAAAACCAGCTTTGTTTCCTTGAAACTCAATTTTTCAACAAATCTGCAATTAGGGAGAACCCATCTGCAAGAGGGCTGTGCTTCAGAGTTACTTTAGGGTGGCTTCTACAAAGGGAAAAGCTTCGACGAAGAAAAGACGATTTAGGCATGTACTTCCCCCCTGACCCCTCTCCACCTCTGAGCTAATTACATTCGCCCCCTGCTCTGAGAGCTGAACCAGCTTTCTGCAGAGAAGTACGAGAGACAGACCAAAACTCTCACGAGGTTTCTGAACTGTGGGTGCTGAAAGGTGCGAAAGAAAACTGTGGCAACGAGAGCTGTCACAGTCTAAATCAAGTTTTGGTGCATTTATTTCTGTCCACAGAAGAAAAAAAAAAGTACCACCATTGCCGCTCCTGGGCAATAGCGTTGATCTCGCTCTTCAGCGAGAGGCAAACACCACTTTAATCTGGCAAAGACCCAGGAGAAACGGCCCGCAGTCTTGAAGGCAACAGAGCCGCGGTGCGCCTCGGGCGGGCACGGACCGTCCCGACCTGCTGCCGTCGGGGACAGTCCTGCCGCCCACCCCAGCGCTGGGGTCCCCCATCCGCGCCCCGCCGCCGACTCACCCAGCTGGAGCTGGTCACACTGCCCACTAGGATTCCTCCCGATCCGGCACCGGAAAATGGCCCCGGGGTTGGCTACCGAGACGTTGGCGGGCCAGTTGGCTCGAGGGGCGCCCACCACCAGCCTGCGGGGGCAGAGACGGCAGCGTGAGGGGCAGCGGCCGACGGAGCCGGGAGAAGGCGCGACGGGCGGAACGGGCCCCCGCAAAAGCGGCCCAGGCGGGGACTCACCATCTCTCCTCGCCGTGTTCGTGCAGGAGAACCGAGTACCCGAAGAGGGTCCCGTTGTCCCCCCGGAAGAGCAGCGGGTACTGGGTGTCCAGGTTGTAGGGCCGCGCCGTCGGCAGGCACTGCCAGAGCAGGAGCAGCGGGGCGGCCCAGCCCGCAGCCCCCCTTGTCCTCCCACCGCTCCTCATGGCTCCGGCCGGCCCGCAGGCAGACGGGCGCCCGGCGCCGGCTTTCCCGCCTGGCTCCGCTCTCCCCTGCTCGGCGAGAGGGCAGCGCCGCGCCCCCGCCCCCGCCCTGCCCCGGGACGGCGGCAAGCCCGCGCCCTGCACCAACTCTGCTACCGGTGGACCGGGCCGAGCTGAGCCGAACCGAGCCAAGCCGGGCCGGACGCCCTCCCCACAGCCCGGGGTGGGGGGTGTCCCCTCCGTGGATGGGGGGAGCCGCTCGGCCGCGCCGCCTCCTCCCGCGCAGCGGCGGCCCCTCTCCCTTCTCCAAGCGGCGGGGGTCGGGTTTCTCCCCGCCCCGTCCGCGCCCACGGGGCTGCTGCCAAAGGGGGCACGGCCCCCGGGACCCCGAATCCCCGGGCAGGGCACGGCCCTGTGGGAAGCGGCTGTCCCGACCCCCGGCCCAACAGGACAGGGAGGGGGTCGTCTGGGCTCCCCTACCCTCCGCCCCGGTACACCTGCCCGGAGGGCGGCGCGGGAGACCTGCCTGCACGGCGAGCAGCTCGGGGGAGGTGGCGAGCTGTATGGTGGCAGAGGGGGAAGGGAGGGCCCGCAAGTTTTTCCTAAAAATCTCTCTGCCCCCCGCCGCCCTTGAAGCCCTCGAGCCACGGTTTGCTCTTTACAAAGCCCATCTCCCCTGAGCACCAGCCAGGGAGCTCCAGGCCCATCTTCTGGGAAGGAAACTGTATGGCCAGGTTTGCATTTTCCTTTCAAATTTAGAAAAAATCCCCGTACTCCTGTGTCATAAGCCACATGGCAGCAACATTATGCTGAGAGGTTCTTCCCTGACACCCCCTCCTGGGAGGGGATATTTGAGTCCTGAAACCAGTGCCCTAGCAGCAGAAGACAGTCCTGAGCCCCCTCGAATAGCAGGGTTTCCCTTTTACGAGGGCACGTAGTATTAGGATGAGGTATAATGACTTCAAACTGGAAGAGGGTAGATTTACGTTGAATGTCAGGAAGAAAATTTTCACTATGAGGGTGGTGAGGCACTGGAACAGGCTGCCCAGGAAAGTTGTGAATGCCCCATCCCTGGAAGTGTTCAAGGTTGGGTTGGATGGAGCTTTGAGCAACCTGGTCTAGTGGGACGTTCCAATCCCATGGTAGGGGGGTTGGAACTAGGTGATCTATAATGTTCCTTCCAACCTAAACTGTTCTACGATTCTATAACCTACATATAACTGTGTTTTGAACCAGAGGAACAAGAACATGAGCACTCCTTCAAAATGAAAAGCTTAGTTACAACGATTACTTCACGTATCTGGAAGACCAATCCAGTATCATTTCAACTATTGAATATTATACACATTAGAAATAACTGTGAGACTGTAGAGTACCAATCACCCTAGTGGAAATTCAGAACATGGCATTTTAAGCCCCTTGAAATAAGCCCCCTTTTCATTTCCACTTGGTGGAAATATGAAAAGTTTAACGCTTCTGCGCAACGCTGAGCAACAACCAGAGCAGGACACCGAGGCGGTGCAGGAGTGATGCGCCTTGTCACCCTAAATGCACTCAGATGCGTAGCTCCTGAAATGAGATCAGCATGTTGCAAGAACTGACAGTTTGTCAGTCAGCAGTGTGTCTTTCTTTTTTTAAGCCTTCTTCTATAGAGCCATCAGAGGGCTTCCCTGGGTCATACTGGTGTGGAGCAGTGGACTGTTTCATGTAAAGGAGTTAAACAGCTCCTCAGCTGCTATTCATCTTCCTTCCAACTACCGACATCAAAGGAGTTACAACAATCAACAGCAGCTGTGAATCTGCATTTCTGCCAGTCAAGTTTTCACTGTCATTCTGAAAACAGCAAAACAAGCACGATTCAAAACTGAAATGCTAATGTGTGGTTTAGCTGGTGGGAAACCATAACGTTGTTTCACCACCACCCTGCCCCTGACCACTTAGCTAGTTTTGGGAGGGTTTCAGGCTTTTCTCCAAGAGATCATTATGATTCCTAGGTTCATTTTTTTATTCACAAAAATGGACACAAAGCTCTATCTCTTGAACAATGGAGAAGGGAGCAGTTTCCCAGAATCCTTTTCCCTGGCAAATTTATATCCCGAACGTGTCTCTTCTTTCTGCTAACTCTCAAGACCCAGCTTAAGTCTATCATTTTACAAATAGCTGGTGCAGGAACTGTGTGACAGTGACTGAGGTATTTCTAACCATTTGGGAGAACCCCACCCTAGCCCGCGATTAGATGGCTTGTTCCTCAGACTTGGCATTGTAGCTTATCAGTGATTGTCATATAGGCAAGGGGTAAATGTGTACAAGCTGTTTATAGCACTCAGAGACAAACTGCTGTCTCTTGAGACTAGTATTACTGGGAGAGTTTGGGGAAAGAGAGACACTGCTGAAAGTTACAAGGACTTTGTAGAACCTCCAGGCCCTTGGACTGCTAAATAACAGAATTGTATGGGTCGGAAGGGACTTTCAGAGATCATCTACTCCAACCTGCCTGCCAAAGCAAGATCTCCCAGAGCAGGCTGGGCAGGAAAACATCCAGGTGGGATTTGAATATCTCCAGAGAAGGAGAATCCACAACCTCTCTGGACAGCCTGTCCCAGTGCTCTTTCAGCCTCAAAGTAAAAGAAGTTTTTCTGCATGTTCAGACAGAACTTACTGCGTTCCGGTTTGTGTGCATTGCCTCTTGTCCTGTCACAAGGAACCACTAAGAAGAGCCTGACCCCATCCTCTTGACATTCACCCTTTAGATATTTATAAGCCCTGATAGGATCCTCTCTTAATCTTCTCCAGGCTAAACAGATCCAGGTCTCTCAGCCTTTCCTTATAAGAGATGTACTCGATTCCCTTGTCTTTTTAGCCCTCCACTGGACTCTTTCCAGTAGTTCCCTGTCCTTCTTGAACTGGGGAGCCCAGAACTGCACACAGTACTCCAGATGAGACCTCACCAGGGCAGAGTAGAGGGGCAGGATAAACCTTCTCAACCTACTGGTCACACTCTTCCTGATGCACCCCAGGATGCCATTAGCCTTCTTGGCCACATTGATGACTCATAGTCAGCTTGTCCACCAGAACTCTAAGGTCTCTCTACAGAGCTGCTTTCCAGCAGATTAGCTCCTAACCTGTATGGGATTATTCATCCTCAGGTGCAGAACCCTACACTTGCCCTTGTTGAAGTTCATCACTGCCCAACTTTCTAGCCCGTCTAGGTCTCCTTCAATGGTAGCACAGCCTCCTGGTGTGTCAGCCACTCCTCCCAGTTTCGTACCATCAGCAAACTTGCTGAAGGTATACTCTGTTCCCTCATCCAGGTTGTTGTTGAATATGTTGAGTAAGACTGGACCCTATACTGACCCCTGGGGAACACTGCTAGTTACAGGCCTCCAACTGGACTCTGCGCCGCTGATCACAACTCCCTGAGCTCTGCCACTGACCCAGTTCTCAATCCACCTCACTGTCTACTCATCTAACCCACGCTTCCTAACCTTACCTAAGGTTGTCATAGGAGACAGTGTCAAAAACCTTGCTGAAGTCCAGGAAGACAACATCCACTGCTCTCCCCTCATCCACCCAGCCAGTCATTCTATCATAGAAAGCTATCAGATTGGTCAAGCATGATTTCCCCTTGGTGAATCAATGCTGACCACTCCCTATGACCTTTTTTTCTTCTACATGCTGAGAGATGACATCCAGGATGAGCTGCTCCATCATCTTTCCAGGGATGAAGGTAAAGTTGGCCAGCTTGTGGTTTCTTGGATCCTCCCTCTTGCCCTTTTTGAAGGCCAGCATGATGTTAGCTTTCCTCCAGTCCTCAGGCACTTCTGTTCTCCATGACTTTTCAAAGATGATGGAGAATGGCTTTGCAACAACATCTGCCAGTTCTCTCAGCACTCACAGGTGCATCCCATCAGGGCCCATGGATTTGTGGGTGTCAGCTTTACTTAAATGATCTCTAACTCAATCCTCTGCAATTGAGGGAGAGCCTTCCTTAGTCCAGGCTCTCCCTCCTACCTCCAGGTTCTGGGGTTCTTGAGGGCTGTAAAGCAGTAAAGACTGAAGTAGTAACTCTGCCTTCTCTGCATCTTCTGTCACCAGAGCACCCACCTTATTCAGTACAGGGTCCACATTTTCCCTGGTCTTCCTTTTGCTGCTGATGTACTCGAAGAAGCTCTTCTTAATGTCTTTGACATGCGTTGCCAGGTTTAATTCCAAGCGGGCCTTAACCTTCCTCATTGCATCCCTGCATACTCTGGCAGCACTCCTATACTTCTCCTGAGTGGACAGTCAAAGAGAAAAAGCCAAAGTCAGCTCTCCTGAAGTTTAGGGTGGTAATTCTACTTTTTGCCCTGCTTCTTCCACACAGGATCTTGCACACTGCACTCACTGCAACCTACCACCTGTATTGAAGTCTCCCTCCTCACCAGCTCTGTTTGTGTGGATGCATCACACATCCCAGGGGCTTTCTCCGTAGGGATACCGGTTTTAGCTCTAAGGCGAGTGCCAATCATTTCATCAGAGACCCTGAACAACCCCCTGGGCTGGGGACCAACAAGCACCAGCGTTCCCTGGGGCTGTTTAAATCTCCCGCGGCGGCTTCCGGTAACGCCTCCTTCGCTACGTCAGCCTCGCTCGTGACGGCCGCCGGTTCCTGGCGGGTCTCCCTGGCTCCGGGAAGCTCCTGGCCGCCCCGCGTCTAGCGTAGCCGTCTGACTGAGAGGGCATTGGGCTGGCGGCAGGGATCCTAGCTGACAGGAACAGGTAGATGGTAACGCTGCGGGATTCCGCCGGTGGCACATAAATAGCTGCTCATGTGGTGCAGATGAGAACTGTATGGTATCTCACCTCTCAGGAGGAAACGCGTCTGTTATCTTCTAGGCTGTCTATTTTATCATGAGCCACCAGACATCAATGAAATCAGAGGAATGTAAATCTACTGGAGGGTGAGGAATCCATGTTTTGAGAAATATTTGAGGGTTTTAGTGCTGATCAGGTGCAGGATGAGGCAGAGAGCAGTATCAATGCCAAACTAATGAAACTGTGTCACAGAGAGAGAACTTGAGTTTTATTAAAGATTAAAAGAATGTGCAGAAAAGATGAAACCACAGTGGAAGCCAAGCATCTGTATTAACAAAGAATATATATATATATATATATATATACACATAAAGTTATCCTGAAACAATAAAAATTTGTGCTGAAATAATAAAAGAAACTCTTCTCAAAGCATGTTGCCACTATGCACTCTGGACAGCACTTCTTC
>VXBJ01007380.1:212357-391024 GCA_013400055.1 Nycticryphes semicollaris
TGTATTAACAAAGAATATATATATATATATATACACATAAAGTTATCCTGAAACAATAAAAATTTGTGCTGAAATAATAAAAGAAACTCTTCTCAAAGCATGTTGCCACTATGCACTCTGGACAGCACTTCTTCCATAGCCCTCTGTGATTTAATAACACTAAAAGCAAAATACCACAGTGACGTGCTCTTCTGCTTGACATTGGTTCACCATCTAAGGCAATTTCAGAGAAGCTATTGGGATGGTTTGTTAAGTGAGAAAGCGTATTAGTCCACAGTTTGGCAAGTACTTTCTATAGCAGATGTGTGCACTTCATCTGACTGTTCTCATCTCTTGCTGCTTATTCTTGAGTCATACTGCTGCCTCTGTTACTCTGATACACTTCTGTGTCTGAGCAGTGAACCAGATCAGAGAAGTGATCTGGATTAAAAATAGCCCAGCAAAACCCCCAAACCTCAATCAGATTTGCACTTCATATATTGTGTGGCTGGTTAATTGTATTGGTTGTGTTAGCAGGGTGGTTTAAACTGGTGCTGCAGCTTTGGGGGCTTTCTTGGGCAACAGCCTTAACTTTCTAGAGGAAGTGGCAAGATTCTGCAAAGTTAAAGCCTACATATCTGCTTTAAAGTGGAAGCAGAAATCCATTTCCCCAGTACTGATCTCCTGCTGAAATTCAGGGATCTTGGGGCATGCCCTTCTGCCTATGTCCCAAGCGGTCCAGCTTAAAAGGAGCTATATGAGAGTAAAACTCATTTACTGGTTCCATAAATGTCAACATGATGTGAAGAAGGTGACCATACAGTTCTATATAGGATCATATATGGTCCTTCAAGATTTAATATTTCAAACGCAATTATGAAGTAGTAACTACTGCTGAGATTTTCGTGTCTCAGTTTTTGTATTTGGAAGGGGTATGAAAAGAAGCAGCAGAGAAGTAGCTGTTCAATTGAGGAAAAACAATGTTTGGGTCTTTATCACTCTATCAACCTTGCTTACCTGTAATACATCCCACTGCTGCTGAGAAGAAAGAAAATCACTGTAGGAAGAACATATTCATTCTGAATGTCTGTCTTTATCTTTCTTCTGTGTAACTTGTGCTACTCCCTTTTTGATTCCTTAACTTGGAAGGCATCTGTATTAAATTAAGCCCTGTGTATTCATAGATGCTGGGTAACTAATCACATGAGTGCTTTCACTGTGTTGCAAATACAAGGGAAAGCACACCTTCCTATAAATCTTCGTGCATATGCCTGCTTCCAGCTGTGTCTGCCCTTGTTCTCCTTTGTGTCCTGTAAGCCTAACACTGCTGACGGAAGAGTGTGTCCAAATGTACTCTCAATTAGAAATGGAAACAATCAGCAGCTGATTTCCTGTTCCTAATTAGAGTTGAAAGTTTTATTTTGAAATTGTTTAAGTACTTCAATATTGGTATTTCAAATTGAAATCTTCTAAACTTCTGTTATTCACTGAAACATGGAAAATCTAGGGTTTTAGTCAGACCAGAACTATGTCATGTTCTTCTGTGAGCTTTTTTTTGTTCTCCCTTAAACAATGGCAGTGGGCCAAAAAGTCTATTATTCATGTGCTGTCATCTGAGAAATTATAGAAGGCTAATATACTATTACACTTACCCCTAAGATTCTCTTCAAGAAAGTTCATCTTCCCTCTGCTGTAAGATATATGTGAACTTGCATGAAGAGGATATATTGTCCACTGACAAATACAATTAAGCACAGATGTCTGAGGCACCAAAAAAGCAGCTAATATTAGTAAGGGTCTTTTTTATTGTTTGGCTTATGTGCTCTTTAGACGTCCAAATTTCATTTATAATCAATTAAAGAGGAAGAAGCTTTTAATTTAACAAACAAATAATCTCATCACACTCATGTGATGTCTTTTTACGAAAAACTTTAAAGAACTTTTTTCTTTCCTTGAACACTTTTGTTGGTGAAGTAAAGACAGAATTTCCAGAAGAGATTTCCAATATTCAGCAATAATGGTGTCATACAGACAATGACTATGGCATCTTGACCGTGAGAACCAAACAGCAGATCATTAACAACAGCTTAACTAATGACTGCATTCTGATTTATAGATAGGTAAGACTGGAACTTAACGATTGTATTTGTATGTGTGATAAATGCATTGCATATCCTTTTTCTTCATTAGAATTTTCTCGAAGGATTCTGAGTTGCAAGATCAGATCCAATCATAAATAATTGGTTTTGAGTCTTTTCCCATCCCAAAGGATTTGAACTTTTGAAACTTTCCCATCTCAAATTCAAACAAAGCGAGTTATCATGTGCCATCTCTGTGTCTTCCATTGCAAAAGTGTGGATCAGCAGAGTTATAGCATTTTTCACCTTTTAAACAAGTATTTTAGGTTGGTTACAGCTATTTTGAGATGAAAAGCAAATATATATGTGCAGAAAATTTCAACATAAAATACTATTTAGTTTTCATTTTTTTCAAAATTAATAACTTTTTTCAATTGACCCTTTTCTGCAATTAACTTTTATTTCAACATATTAGACTCTCCACAGAAAAATTCCTGGCCATCTCTCAATCTTGCAAGTTTATATTTTTTTTTTCATATTTCTATTTTTCCATAGGTTCCACATGTCTGCTGAAGAGATTGGATGCAATGGAACAAAATCCATAAGAACTTTGCCTAGATTTATTTCTTAGCTGCAAAAGAACTTGAAGTTAAACATTGGTCTCTCACTTCTGCTAAGCAAAATAAACCAGGGGACAAACTAAAAGTACAAGCTTTGGCTATTTAACCAATGCAAACCAAAATAGATACTAGTTCTGCTGACAAGAATCTTCAGTTCTACACTCCAGTGTGAATTTGTACAGCACTTATAATCACTAAAGCAAAATCCCTCGGACATAATGATAATTTCAATTTGTATCAGCCCTTGAGTATGTGCATGGCAATACAATCAGACCGTTATGATACACAGTTATGTTAGTAGTTGCTATTTTCCAAAGGTGGCTGTTCAGGGATACTTGGATGATAGAATATTTTGAGAGGAGCAGTGGTGTTTCTCTCTTTTTTGGTGGTTTTTTTTTGGTTTTTTTTTTTTTTCTTTCTTTAATAATTTGTAACAAAAATAGGCATGAGAAATGATTTGTGAAAGTTGGACAATTAATAGTTTAGAATCTGTGGGTCAAATGATGCTGAGGATGAAAGCCTTTGGCTCCATAGGAAAAGTGAGCACTATGAAAACAGCCCTCAAATTCTGAAGGGTTTGGTTGTGTGTGGAGCATGTTCTTTCAGCAGTGGCAATGCCTATATTTCAGATAGGAAACAAATTCACAAGACCCCTTACTTCTTGGAAAAAAGCAAACAAACCAAAACAGTTGTTGAAAGAGAACTGTTGAAAGGAAACATCTGGAGGAAATGCCAGTCCAATTTCAATCTTGTCTTCAGGATACCATAACTTACATTTTCCAGGATGTGATACTGTGCTTCATCAGACAACATCACAGTGAGATCATACCTCTGAATATGGACTCCAGGCCACCTTTATGAAGCATGGTAATCATTATGTCTGATACAGCTTCCTGAGACAGACTATTAGAAATATTTCTCATCCATTGGTCATTTCTTTGATACTAGTATGGAATCCTAGATATGCACAAAAATGATTACTTCACAAATTCTGAATCTATGCAAGGATGGAAGCAGGCATCTCCAACCAGGAGCCAGCCCTGAGATGTTGAGACTGCTGCAGAGAAAGGCCTAAAAAAAACCACAGCTAAATCCAGGACAAAGTTATGGCAATAAGGAATTATGGCAGAAGGCAGTGAAAATTCAGTGATTTTGTATAGTCAAATGCAATGTCAGACTTTCAAAAATTTTCAGAGACGAAGAGGGAAAAAAGAAAAGAAGATTATTCTAGCTTTTTATGTACCTGTTAGTATTGTTTTAGCAGTCCTTCAGCTTATGCCCTTAGTATGAGTACAAAACCCACCCATTCCTTGTAATACATCTTCATGGATTTATTAAGCTCTTTACAAATTTGGGAGACAAAAACTTTTTGGCAATCTGTCAGAGCTCTAGTTCTTAAAATATTGACTTTAAATGCCCTTGGTACTGGCATAACCTTCTTAAGTAGTTAGTTGCTAGTTATGTATCTATGATTTCATAGTAATCAGGTCCTATAAAGGTTAGACCCTCACCCATAAAGAACTTTTGTTGGCTTGCAAGAGCAAGACCAATCCGAGTATCATTGTCATGTAGTCTGCGAGAGAGGGTTTTTTTAAAAGGTGCAGTTTTGTATTCAAGGAAAATGTAGAAGTACTAAGACTAGACACAAACCAAAATATATAGAGAATATACTATTAAGAGTTCATCCACTTACAGGTTGTGGTCCTCGGGGGTTTTTTTTGNCTGTATGGTGATCTACATAATAGGCACCATAGACAATGTTGCAAATTGTTGCTATAAAACTTGTAATGAGATGAAACAAAGAGTGGCTTTCCTAGTTAGGTTTCTCCAACTTGTCTCAACTCTGTTTTAGAGTACTACATGCAGTAGCCTTATTGTTTTTTTCAGTCTCTGATTTTGACATGTCCTAATTCTCAATTTCTTTCTGAATTGTTGTGATAATAACAAGATGTGTTTGAAATGTATGTAGCCTTTTGTGCCCTTGCAAACTCTACAGACTCAACACCCAACATGTATGATCTATGTACATATGTATTTGAATCTCATATTCCCATGGGTATGTCTTCTGTTGCAAAATGGACCTAAAGCATTCACAGCATACTATTATACTCTTTCATTTACGTATTCTAAACATTTGTAAACCCTATATACATAGGGATCAGGTCTGAAAAAATGTTCTTTTCAGAGTGCTTATCATACCTGAGCAGGTGCCCCACGGTGTAGCCTGCACTGAGAAGAGAATAACCTGACTGCATTGCTCCTCCTGTTATCGAAGAATATTGATATTCAGCTCTTTGTTGCTAACATATATCTCTCAAAACAATTGTGTGTCACAGCAACACAATAAACAAGATGCTATAACGAAGAAAAGCTTTGGCAAAAGACTCTTGTTATAAAAACAATATTATATTATAATTCTAAAACAACAGTGATTTCCTATGGAAGGAGTAAAGTCTACCATGTTTTTTCCTTTTAATGAGACAGTACTTCCAAAAGTCAAGGAAAGGCCATGTATCTGTCTTCCACATACTTGTGGTTTACCTCCAACTAATCTTTTACTTGTGGGGGAGAACCGTAAAGATGTATGTATCAGTTATTTTATGCCAAATGCATAAATGTATATATAGGGGCAGAATGAACAGTGAAACTGATTATTTAATAATTTCAATAACACAAATGATTCAGAAAATCACTCATGTCCTGGAAGACCGTGCAAGCATGTGTTCAGCTGTAGCACAGCCCTGAATTTTAGTGAACTTAAAGTTCAGCTCATATGTGACTATCCTGGTTAGAGACCCATTGAGTATTTGTGTAGTTCAGAGAATTTCACAGGAATACCGAGAATATTGCCTAATTTATGAGATGAAATGTATTCCATTTTCATTAAAAAAGAATCCTACAGTGATTGTTACATTCTAAAGAGTTGCAATAAAACATGTTAGCTAGTTCTTCCAAATCAGCTTTGTATGTGTGCAAACTAGGTGACTGATTTCTATAATTCTCCTGCCTCCTATCAAATAGAGAAAACCAGTTGAGTTAGTAAATGATTGACATGTAAACTGAGTTGTGAAAATTTGGGGAGAATCCTAGCTTTGCTGCTTTTGATACAGCTGGGACCACTGTTATTTTTGATAAATGGTGAAATCTGCTAGTACAAATTCCTAAGAACAGTTTTTCTGGTTCAGAGCAAGGATCTGCCTAAGCCGCTGCTCCTGCCTGCAGGAGCTGCCAGGGCAGACCATGGCAAGAACAGGAAAAACTGATATGATACTCTCCCACAGACACTTTCCTAAACTCACTACCCAAAACAACTTTCCACATAGGGATTTGCTGATTATGCATGAAGAGTGAGCTCCTAATGCTTGTTTTGCAACTGGTTCCCTGAGCTCTTGTACCTGAAGACTCAAGAGGTAACTAGGGCCTGTGTGTGTTCCCCACCCTTTGTTCCCCTATCTTGTCCTCAGGCTGAAGGGTCTTAGCCTAATCTATAACTTCTTGCATATGTCATGGCTTGGGCAGGACTGGCCACTGAAATGAACAACAGATGCTCTCTGACTTCAGAGAAGGAAGAGCTACTCCCTTCAGGGAGAGGAGGGCAAGAGAGAAAGAGACTTACAAGTTTAAAAGAAAACTAAGTTGCTTTAATAAAGATATTAAGAAAATAATAAAAAGAAAATAAGGAAATATATACAATTTATACATTAGCTGTATCAAGCTCCCAGGATGATGATCACGTCAAAGTCCCAGACTGGAATCAGTGACGGATGGGAACCGGATTCTGGATCTGGATTCAGGAATGGACAGATTGGGATCAAAGGCAGATGAATAGACAGAGAATAGAGTCCTCCTTGGATACTGGCCATTAAAGAGAGAGGGTTGACCTTTTGATCCCTCAACTTTTATACAGATAGGGTGGAATACTCTGTGGGTCGGTTTGGGCCACCCAAACCTGTCCTCCTCTCCTGCTCATCCCCACAGGTGAGACCCCTCTATGCTTTTCCACTTCTGACTCTCCACTGGGGTGAATAAAGTTATCTTGTCTTGGTTGTTGTAGCAGTAAGTATAAGCTAGAGCCTCTCCGCATACCATTCCCTGGCATAAATTACAAACCACCATGTCTTACAGCTCTGGAAGTGGACACTGTCTTAAAAATATGCCATTTATTGCAGAGAGTTCCTTTAGTAAGAAGAGACTTAGCTGCAATGTAAAATTACTGAAAAGAAAATTGGTTCTGTTTTACCTCAGACCAGGACAGGATGGAAGCCCTTATGCCTGTAACAAGCGCTTGTTGAAAGGGCATTTTGCGTGTCCATGGCAAGGGTGGCCTCTGTGGGAGGGCTTCCCTCTGCCAGACACAGCCAGCTCCTCAATGGACTCCTTGCAGGCCGGGGCAATCAGGAAAGCTGGTGGCACCTCTGAAAATACCTAACAAAGAGCAAAAGGTTGCACAGGCAGTAAGGAGTGAGGGGGAAAAGAGATATGGCCCTGCAAACATGAAGGGTAAGGGAATGAGGAGGGGGAGGAGGTGCCCCTGGTGACAGAGCAGAGACTCCTTGGCAGCCCAGGGAGAGGAAAGTGCCATAGTAGATATCTTGACTGCATCTCATGGAGCCAGTGAATATGTCCTGAAGGAGCTATAGACTATGGAGAGCCCATGCAGGGGCATGTTTTCCTGTCAGGAACTGTGGCCATGGAGAGCTGATGCTGGAGCAGGTTCTCCTGACAGGAGCTGTAGCCCATGGAGACCCCACACTGTAGCATATTTTCCCAACAGGAACTGCGGTGCTGGACAGCCAATGCTGGAGCCGGTGCTTCTGATTGGAATTCTGGTCCTGGAGGGCCCACATTGTAGCAGATTTTTCTTGACAAGAAAAATGGAGATCCCACACTGGATCATGTTCTCCTTACGGGAACTACACCCATGCTTCTCCTGACAGGAACTGTGGCCTGTGAAGAGCTCATTCTGGAGCTAAGGAGAAGGAAGAAGATGCAGAGAAGGTCTGTTATGTACTCAAAGTAACCCTACATTCTCTATCCATCTTGCACTTCTTAGGCATGGGTGGGGGGTGTAAAGGACCTGGGAATTAATGGGTGAAGTTGAGCTGGGGAAAAAAGTTGTGGGTAGGGTGGTGTTTTAATTTGTCCATGTTTCTCACTCTCCAAATCTATTTTAACTGGCATTATTTTTCCCCAAGTCAGTTCTTCTTTTCCTGACAACAGCAAGTGATTGCTCTGTCTTTACCTTGACCCACAAGCTTTTTCATCATACTTTCTCTCCTTGTCCTGTTTGAGGAGAGCGAGTGAGAGGGTGGCTGAGTGAGTGTCTGACAGCCTAACAATTTCAACCCACCACAAAACCTTTTTCAATTCAACAATACTGCTTTCAGTGTAAAGGGACTAGAGCTGTAAGATTAGAGATATAATTAGTGTTCGGGGCAATATTCAAGGTGTAAGTGAATGGGTTTATAATATCATGTAAATATTCTCTATTTAACTCTCTTTATTTCCTAAAACTTGACTTGGAATTTTTAGTTTACTTTTTTGGTATGCCTTACCATGAGAGTCATAATGAGAGTGTTAATTAAGGTCTAGTACCTGCAGAAGAGTCAAGCTAGTTCTTCATAACTAAGCAGAAATAAACCATACATTATTTGATTTTTCCAGATTTTAAAGTGATGTATAATTTCTCATATGATATATAAGCAAAGGATCCAGATCATGGTTACGCAGATATCTCCCTAGGGTTTACAGCTGTTATAAGCTCAGTATCATACCTTGTGATCTTGTCTCTAATAGTCCTTCCCTACCATGTCTCCCTCATGAAAATCCTCCCTGGGCTGTACAGAGAAAAGTTCAAAAAGGGCTAGGAATCTTGTTTTATATATGTGAATTTGTATCGATTTTAGATAAAGTAAGTGAAGAATGTACAGCATAGTATTTATTACATAATGAAAATTCATCATCATTTTAATAACAAAGGATTTTCTTATTTTAGGCAGAGTACAGTTATATTTTTATGTTCCATCATAATTCTAGAGCAAGTGAAAAGATGTACTAATAAACCCCCCACACCTGTATTTAAGTATCATATAAAGCCATATGTGATAGCATTTAAAATTTTATATAAAAGTTATTATGAGCATTAACCTATCACGTAAGAAGAGAACAAAAATAACTGAACCATATTCTTTACTGAGACATATGTGTACTGTAGTTTTCTCTTTATTCTTACAGTCAAGACTGTTTCATGTACACAAACTGACCATAAATGAGCATGCAGTTTGCATCATAGACATGCCTGTGGGATAATAAGGCATAATATCTGTTTTGAGAAATGAGTGTTGCTTATCTAAAAATTTTTGTTTCTGCTTACTGAGATCACAGAAGGCAGTTCAGAGAAAAGTAAAACAGAATCTAAGTGTCATCACAGATGGATAGAAATAAGATGTTGAATATGTAT
The DNA here is from genome assembly GCA_013400055.1 of Nycticryphes semicollaris. Taxonomy (NCBI): domain Eukaryota; kingdom Metazoa; phylum Chordata; class Aves; order Charadriiformes; family Rostratulidae; genus Nycticryphes; species Nycticryphes semicollaris. Next base: position 221,495 of record VXBJ01007380.1, read on the forward strand.
TTTGTGTAGCTAAGACAAAATTGTATGTCTCTCAGAAAAAACAAATTCAGATCATCTTCAGCAATGGGCCTTGTCTCTGTAACTCTTCGTAGACATAAGAGCTGTTTGGCATTTCACTTAATAAAGCAGAGATTTGCCCATACTATTAATTATTTAAGGTTTGATTGAGTTTGACATTCTAGCTCTTTAAATAGCTAATGGAGTTTTTCCATTGTTTTGAACTATGTCACAATTTTGTCCATCTGTGTATTTGTCTGAGACTGTGTGAAGACCGAAGCATAATCATTAGATAGAATCAGATTCATGTGTTCTGCAGTGTGATTTTTTTTTCAGGTTTTCTGGATAATGAAAATTGATCTTCTAATTAAAACCTCACAAAAATTCTGGCATATTTACTTAAAATATGATTACATAAATACTTGGCATAATGCATGAAAAAAAGATTATCTATTTTAATGAGTTTTCCAAAGATCTTGCTATTTTGAAATGATACGAATTGTTACAATGTCTTTATTGTATCATATCACTATCATCAACCTTCTGTTTTGTAAAAAGAAGTCAAATTTTTTCTTCACGTTAAGTAGAATGAAGTGTAATATTGTACATCTCTTTCTGAACAACCTTTGTTTCTGCTATAAATGTATAGCAATTACTGTGACGAACAAGTCAATAAACATCCCCTCTCATATCCTGGTTATTCATATGTTGACAGCAAAATTTTCAAAGTCAAGAGTAAAAGTCTTTGCATACAAAAAATGTATGAAAATATAGAACTAAAAACGAAGCCATCTGTTTTTAAAAAAAATAAGTCAAAGGATTAATTTGCTTGCAATAATTTTGTCTGTTCCAGTTAATTTTGACCATTTCACCACTTAGTTGTTTTCACAGGTATAGTTTATCTGAAACAGTAAATAAGCTTTACATAAGCAAACCCAACATTTGAACAGATTGTTATATATTGGCATGCATGTGAATTGGTTATATCTCTGCATGAATATAGTTACAGCCTTTTGAACCCAACTGGATCACGTGCAGAAATGTCTGCATTGGTTTGCCATCGTTCTTTTTGTCTACATGCATTCTTTTATATACTACCAGTCTTCAAGACCACTAATTTCTACTTTTTTGAAATAAATAATTCAAAATTTAGGCTTGCATCATCTCCTTGTTCAGAAGCTTTTGAATATTCTCATTGCGTTGGCTGCTTGTTCATCTTTCATGGTCTAGGTTCTGAAAATGTAATTAGATGAAGTTTATGAAGACTGTGAAATCAAGTGGCACTAGTTTTATGTATTTCCAGGGGAGGCTGATGATTTGAAATTCAGGAAGCCATATGTGTCAATCCAGTAGTAAAATTCTGCTCCAATAAAGATACTTGGGTACAGTGTTCTTGGTCACTCTGCTTGATATACCCATAAAATGCTAAATATTTTTAAAGAATCTGTGTGAGAATTTTGCATAGAAAGAGCAACCCAGTGCTTCTGATATTGTTCTGAGACTGCAATAGCTGTTGAACTTCAGGCTTATGGAGGAGAAGAATAGAAGAATCCCAAAAGCTAATGGTAGGAGTGGGCTGCTTTCCACAAGGGTAAAAAATTACAACTTCTCAAATGTTTCCATGTTTAAGAGAACAAGCTGACTGATGGAAACCTCAGTGCAAATATTAGTGTTCCCTGAAGGTTGTTTTATTGGTTTGCTCTTCTAGAAACTGATTTCTGAAATTAACTTTTCTTTCTTTTTTTCTATTCAGCATTGTTTATGCCTGCTGACTCCTAAGTATAAGCAATAGGTAATTATTCACCAGGGACATCTCTTTTGCTTCATTTTCTTATTAATTTGTAAAAAACTTTAGAGTTTCAGAGCAAAAAAAAAAGTAATCTTGAAAAAAAAAACCCATTTCACTTACAATCATTAATTGTTTGAGTTCTGCTATTGTAATAAGTCCTTTAAATAAAGGAACACAGATGCGGAATGTAGATACAGATGTAGCTGTAGGTACGGATGTATACACAACACATATGCCCATGAAAGTGAAAATACTCTCCTCTTCTTTAAAGGGGTTTAAACTGGTGCCTATGCATGTTTTCAAATCTGCAACATAGCAAATGGTGTATTTCAACATGAGCTGTAGTCGCTGCATAGAGAGAATTCAGCAAACACCATGCTACTTCCGACTGGGGAAAGGCCTGTTTAAGTCTGGGTGATATCTGAAGGACAGATTCATAAGCACAAAGGAAGTGTCATGCATAGATCTGGTATGTGGATCAAAATTGCAGCTCTGGATCTAATCAGTCAAGCACAGGGTCTGACTTCCGTAGATGCATGTGTAGGAGTAACTATCTGCCATCTTAGGCTGTAACAGCCAGCATCGCTTATAATGAGCTGTGACTTGTAAAGAAATGCACCATAGTTATTCATGCAGATCATATATTAAAAACTTTAAGATGCAGCAATACAGTTTGTTAGGCAGACTGCTGACTTTTATTCCATGTCACAAAGCTAAATAGTATATGCCTGAGGGATGGTGGGGGATGAGAGGTCAGTGGAGTTAGACTAATGTGCACTAGCCGAGAATCTGGTACGGTGAATTATTTCCAATCGCTCCTTGAGCAGTAGCTGTATATTTTTATCTTTCCAAAATATTTCCCTCTCCACTTGCAGTGGTTGCTGACATTACATATTTGAGAAACAATTTTGCCACAAGTAGGGCTAGTTTCGGTGACAGCTGAAGTTTTCCCATAAACTTGTGTGAATTATGCAATTTAAATGGGCAGAATTCAATCTTAGCTGCCTGTCATGTTGATCATAATCACAGTTACTGAAAAGAGAGTATTTTTGTAGTCTTTGCACATATGATATCTGGAACTCAGAGTGTTTGCATACCACGCAGCATCTGGCTCAGTTTTTACAGGATCTTAACAGATGCAGTCAGGAACAATGCATAACTCCCTGAAGTCTAAAAATAATTGTATTTCAGTAATCTCTCATGCTATAACCGCTATCCCATACAAATATAATAATCATATAGCATTGGAAACTACTCAGAAAAATCAGAGGAAATGCCCACAGCGTGTAGCCACTGAATGTTTTATTTAACAAAGAAATATTATAGATAGAAGATACTTAAAGAAATATATGGAAATCTTTGTGTTAGAACAGTTTTAACTTACATCATGTTGGAAAGATTTTGAATATAAAATTGACCCTCCATATAAAAGATATAAATGACATATTCACTGAAATGATTACTAGGATTTGGCCTGCATTATTTTAAGTTAAAGAATGTAAAAAGTTGCTTCTATCTTCATACCAAAAAGAAAGAAAACTGTGTTTCTTTCACGTCTGCAGTATAGATACACCATTGTAACTTACTGGAAAGAAGTCTAACTTCATCAAACCACATGTTGGGCTCATACTTTTAGTTCTTCCACAAAAGTATCATTGACTGAAGTGAATTTTTTGCCTGAATAGATGCAAGTCAAAGACAGCAGGAAGAAATGCTGATGAAACAGACTGCTTATAGTAACTTTAAAAATAAATATAATGTCCCACAACTGTAAGGAACTTCAAGTACAAATCATGTTTAACCCCTTCAGATCCATGCAGCAGATCAAACGTTAAACGCCATCCTCAAGGCGATTGCTGAAAAGAAATAAATAGGCACTGTTCACCCATTCATCAGTAAAACCATGTTTTGGATATTGTTTTGTTGTAGAGAGAATCTTAAAGCTAACATTTGTCTAGGTTTTCCCTTTCTTCTGTCCTAATGTTTTGACTTGCAGGAAGAGAGAAGTATGGATGACTGTTGTCTGAGATTCTCAGGGCTCCAGCAGGACTCTGGGTGACAGAACTAATAACCACTGGTAGAGTGACCACTACTGGGTCACACCTATTAGACTAGTAACCACTGCGTATAGGTTTTTAATGCAGGGCATGCGTAGTGAGGTGGAAAACGAGCAAAATTAAGAACAGTATGAGTCTCTTCAAGTTAATACCAAGGCCAGTGGCATCAGGCCAAGCATGAAACAGGTGTCTGAAGTAGTGTGTTGTTGAGGAAGGATATAGTAATTCCTGCATAGACATGTAAGTGATCAAAATGAGACCAGGCTCTTCGGACAGTGTATAAGAGCTGCATGAAGCACACATCTCCCCTATTACTTGGGACATGTTTATCAAGGAAAAAGGAAATGGAAATTTTCTTAGACAGCTCACTCAAATTGGAAAGAGCTTTGAAATCTGAGGTCTCCGTATATCACCAGCAAAGATGTCTCTGGTTAGTATGATTTCCCCTGCAGCACAAAAAGTCCACCCAAACCAAAAATATTCCTAGAATTAGATCTTTCTCTAATAACTTAGAGATTCTAAGGTAAATGATTTTCAGGTATGCTCAATTTTATGAAAAAAATATTATCTAATTAACGTCTAAATAACATGTGACTTGAGTGATGTATCACGTATAATTATGTGCATATAATAGCCTTACATTTCAGATAATCCATAGGCAGTAAATTGTTTGGAAAAGTGTCAGTGAACAGTGATGAATAACAAGCAAATTCTGCAAGATCATTATTGGTTTGTGGTTCAATTCTAACAGGGAAAATGACATGCAGTAAACAGTGTTAATTTTTAACGGTTCATCCAATTCTATTAAAAGGCTTTTTGGGGAAAAGATGACAAGGTTTTTATTCCCATTTTCAGCAACTCATTTATGTATTGCAAATAACTCATAGTCAGTAATGTGTTCTCTTACAACATGAACAGCTCTAACAGTGTGAACAAAACATTCTTTGACCACAGCATTAATCCCTAAAAGCCAGAAGTATAATATTTTCATGTCTGCTTTTCTTGTCGGTTTCATGTGGTTCCAGTTCTCATCTCCTAAAGGTTTTTGTTTTCATAAGCAAGGCACATGGGAGAGCACTCCAAATTATCTGCCTTCTTTTTAGTAGTGTCTTCTTGGGATTTCAGAAAATTACAATGAAAGTCCTAGAATGTGAGAGGTGTACAGTAGCATGAATGTTAGCATTGTTTAATTATTATGGGTACTGAATGCAACATGGAACCAAAAGCTGATAGCGTTGTTTGTCTTTTTTTCCATATTACACAAGTCTGCCCCTTCATATTTTGAAGAGCACACAGCTCTTCTTCAGCCATCATTGATTTGAAGATTTGTTGCATGAAAAACCTTTGCTCAATCCTTTTTATAATCTTGCATTAGAGAAATAGGATAGGAGATGTTGGGGATATTTATTTTCTCCTTTTGTGGATCCTGCTCCTGGATGACCTGCCAGGGTTAGTTGTGCTCTGATATTCATGCAGAATCAGGTTTTCTTCATGTAGGCACAGCTTTAAAGTCTAAAAGTGTCAACTGCAATCCCATAGAAATGAGGTTTCTCCTGTTCTCCCGTGAAGGAAGGGTGCTTTACAGTGTTGTATTTCAGTTAAGAGGATGGAATATGGATATTTATACCCTAGGACATATTTTACCCAGATACAAATTTTAAGCCAAATGAATTTAGGAAAATTTCTTTGCAAGAAAAAGCAGCATTTCTGCTAGTAAGTGTTTTTTTGTCAAGTCATTCATGTATTAGTAATACATAACCTCAGTTTTTGTCATGTTCTTTCAATGCAGATTAGGACGTTCTTGATCTGAAAGTACAATGTAAAATAGAAAACAAAGCAGGTTTCCTCTTTATGATATCCTATGATACATATTTTCCACTTCACTACAAAATTATCTTTTTCCCTACTAAATTAAGTATATTGTAACTACACTCGTGCTCATACAATATAGCATAATGCAGAAACTCCAGGAAGGTAATGCATTTTGGATTCTTTTCGTCAACTACAACAATAAATAACTTATGCATGTGGGAAATAAGAAAGGATTTGGGGTCTTAGCTCTGTATCTAAGCTTCTGCAGTTTGATGAAGAGAAGATAAACTTGCAGCTTCTGTTCAATACATTACAATACTTTTCTCATCTGTTATTATGAAATGTATATTTAAAGCAACAGAACCAAAGCTAGGCACATAATGAATTATGTTTGATTTGTTAAATTCAGCAAAACCAGATCCATCTGGAGGATGTAATGCCCAAATACTCATGCTCTTTTGGTCTTCCTGAAAATGTTTAAAGCAAGAGTAATTTTGCTGTGGGGCTTGTGGAAAAATAAAGCTTGTTCACTGTTAGGATTTTAGAATCTGGAGCTGATTTCTTCATAGCTAGACTTTTTGTAAAATGAATTTGCCAATACATAAACCATCTCAGAGGGGAATGAGAGGGAAAAAGCATTCTCAGCAGCTGAAATGAACTATTTCTATTTGGATAGATCTTTCTGGCCTGCTCAAAAGGAGTGGTTTGACTTCAAGCTCCTCATGCTCAAATAAGCGTAGATACTAGCTAGCTTATGTTTCCAGTGATATGCTAGAACAAAGGCTCCTGCCTTGCAAACATCTTCTTTCAAGGTGAGAGGACACTAACTGATATAAAAGGCACTAAGGAAGGTGCAGGCAAATCAGGAGTTCAGCCTGTACAAAGCAGGAGAAATTGTGAAGCGCTTGAATTTAAACCTTCCATTTGAGTATAGCAGTATTTATGCAAGAGAAATTGCGGTTTTCAAACAACACAAGATAATTGCCCATCTTCTTTAGAAAGTTTTAGTTAAAAAAAATAAATAAAGCAAATTCTATTTACAGTTTGGGTGACATTTTCTAAGGAAAGTGAGTAGAAGGGGTGGAATGTCCATTTTTAGATTAATTTTACCAATGCTTCTCCTTTCTTGTTAGTAATTCTTTGTTCCTACTTTCTTCTGACTTACCTTAAACTATGCTCTGAGAGAATCTGAACTGTCCTGCCCTATATTGGATAGCTGTGTACTTCAAAAAATCCAGGGAAAAGGCACCATTCCACTTTTCCACATGGCCTGGGGGATTTGGAGAGCTGAGATAGATCCCTAGCATTTTCATTCCTATTCACCTTGGGAGTGGGATAAAATTTTCTGAAACAACAATAAATCTGGATGGTTTGTTAGAGAACAAATAGTTGTACTAGATTTTAGTTTTACTTTGACACTCGCAGGATCATAAGCTCAAATGAACCTAGGAGCTGAAACATGTACAGAATCTAGTTGTGTATCGTATTTTGTCTTCTTTCATTGAAATTGAAAGAATATTTTCATTATAAAATGTAGTTCGTATAAGTACATAAATTCAAGGTGTACTTCTCTCCTCTTTATTTTCAGTATCAGTGTAATGTAGTTGCAGAGTTCTCTTTCACAACTCAACAGTGGTGCTTTGCGCAAGACCTTGCTGTGGAGATTCTGGTAACTGGAAGGTTGATGTAAACAAAGCCCAAACGGGAAAGAGCTTTGTGAGGGACACCATTTATATGCATGGCTGGATCCTGGCAGACAAAGGAAGGCTTTTGGAAAGGGTTAGGGCATTTCAGGAAAACAGTTATGGTTTATTACTAATATATATTTTATTTCATTTGAAAGGAAGAATTCTGGTATGTTTTATTCCAACTCGTAAGACCAATTACTTTCTGGTTAAATATTTAAAATGAATCTTTCAAACTTGTTTTTGACCACATCTTTAGCTGCTGAGAGCTTTATAGATATAATATCCCCAGAGTGCCTTTGGAAATCTTGTGGTTAATTTATTATACTCTTTTCTATGTCTCCAGTGTAATGTACTTGCTAGCAAAACTTCTGTATAGCATGCAAACATGATTTTTGTAAGTTTTGCCAAGCATATATGAAGAATTATTCTCTTATCACAGACAAAGAAAAGAAAATGTAATACTAGACCAACACTCTATGTGGTCTTGGGTAAGAACATAAAAATACTGGGAATATTTCTTAATCAGTACCAAATTTATTTCCTGCTGGCTATGGGGAAGAGAAGGCTTAAAATCCTTTAGATAGGACTGAGCAGAGAAAGTGCTTATAGATGAAAGTTATATATGAAGTCAGTGAAGAACAAAGAGACTATTGTGTGTAAGTGGTAAAGTAGGCTGATTTCTGAAGGACACAATGAAAAAGGAAGCAGCTCAGGATTACTGGTATATAATATTTTTTTCTGGTGTGTTCAGAGGTTGTGTCAGAGTTGTTGTTAGTTACTATTATTGTTGCTATCAACAGAAATTAGGATGAAGTTACATGGTCTGAAAAAACAGGAACAATTTGGTAACCCAAAGGTCTGAGCATGTCACATACCCTTGAGTCAGAAATGGAACTAGGTGGAAATAGTCTGAGGTAAAGGCTTCAGTACTAGTAGCTGCCTTAGATGCATGGAGATATCAGCTTGCTTGAGTATGTGGAATAAATCTAAAACTATGCAAGCCATTTTGATTTTGAACTAAAATAAAAGTTTATTTATCAAAGAGATTTTCCCAGTTACCTTCACTGGTCCATTTCCTCTCTGAAGACAAGGCATTATATATGCAATAATTTGAGGTATGTGCATTATTACATCTAGTTCGGCTTATCTACATGATAACCTTCCACCCTACATGCAAAATGTCCAGATGACATCTGCTGTAAATATAACTCTAGTACTGAACAGGAAACAGATAAAAAAAACAACCCCAAACCAAAAGTCATTAAATGTTGTGCCTGATACAGTATTTCCTCATTCATCTGTAGCAATGTTTTCTTCCTGTAAATTCAATACAGTAGCATTAGGTGGAAAAGGGAATGAAGGACACACAGGAAGGTATTTAATCTACAAATAAAATCTTATTTAGGAGATAATACCTGGCTTAATCACAGAGGTACCTCTAATCAAATGTTTAATTTCTTGCTTGATATAACTATACTTTTTTTATGTTAATTACTAGTTTTGTAACACTGAAATATTGATAAGAACAAACAGCATGAACATTTTTGTGAAGTTACTTTGTTAAATATTATAAAAATATACAAACTGGGTAGCTACTGTATTAAATTACCACCATTTGTGATAAGCAGAGCATATCTTATGTAATGATATGTTTTTAAATTGTTAAACAATCCAGATAAATAGTGAAGGCAAGACCCTGGAGTTTTCCCATTCATTTCTGAATTGACTAGGCTACTGCTGAAAAGCCTTAATTTAGTTAATTGGTATCGATGACAAACATGTGGAAAAGAACGTAAAATGAAACTACCGCTGTTGTGAAAGCAATACTGTGATATAAGGGAGAACTTAAAAAACGGAATTCAGAAGTCACATGGAAAAGCTGGAGAGAAAAACTGTCTCGATCACAAGCAGAAGTAACTGGATCCGGCCAGAAAATTTCCATCAGAATATTTTTCTACTGAGACGTACAGTTTTAGATCAGTCAAACAGACTGACATTTTTAGTGCTTGCGATTATTTTCACTGGGGAAATAAAAAAGAAAGATGCAATTTCTTGGGCTTGTGAATCCTTGCCTGGTCACCCAGTGGACTCACTGTAGAGCCAGGGCTGCCTCAAGGACTGGGACCTCAGCCTGAGGGAGGCTTGTCCCCCTGTGTCCAGGGCACTTTGGTCACTGCAGAGCTGCTGCCTTTTGGAGTGGAAGGACTGGAGGCCTGTGGAGTTGAGTGGCCTGCTGAGATGGGGCCACCTTGTCCTTAGGCCCTTGCTCTGTGAATTCATGCCTGTCCCTTTTAATGACCATGCCAGTGGGGTCAAATGGTTTAATAAGGCCATTAGTAGATTTTTCTGACAATCTAATTTAGAAATCAATAAATCACAGAAAAATAGTTCATTGGAGCACACCTTCTCAGAGGTCCAACCCCATGCATAAGGCTGAGCCAGAGGAGGAAGTACTATGCCTGGAAGTCTGGGTGGATGTGTTGCATGTTGGAGTGAGCATCATGCTCCCTTGAATCATGGGGCAAGGCCTTGGCTGCTCTGTGTCTGCAGAGTGTGTGTGTGTTGTGAAACAGCATTCTTACAACAGAAATTGACATCTACCTGATATACCCATTCTGATTAGAGGACAAATTGGAGATTTGCTCCCACTGAGTGATGTGTTTCACTTCCTCCTGCTGCTGCTCTCTTAACGCCCTGTGACAAACTGAATTCCTGTTCAAAGTTTTGAACAATTCAGCTACAAAATATATTTCTTCACGGATTGCAAGAATTTTAAAAGAAAATTAAACAATAGCTAAAATATTTAAAAAATATAAAGCCTTGGCAACCCAGAAAAGAAGGGACTTCTAACACTATGATTGCTTAAGGTCTGAGTCAGAATTTTGCAACTCTGCTACCAATTTATAATATTTGGCTTTTTTTTTTTTCTATAATATATGAGCAGAAACAGATGTTTTCCACTACCAACATCTGAGCTGTGTGTGAAGAATTAAGGGCATTATATACTGTCAATGCAATGAGTGATATTTAACCATGCAGACTCCTGTTAACCCCAGACAGAACTACAGTGGTAAACATCTGCATATTTTCCTCAAATCTTAGAGTAACCTAATATGGCAGTCAAGTCTCTATAAATGATAGATATGTATTTAAAGAAACATCTTGGTTAATTTAAATGATTCCAAACAAGGGAAAGGTTTCATTTCCAGCAGAGTTAGGGCCATGGAATAGTTTTTGTTTGCATAATTCAACAACAATTTCAGGTATCAATCATACATTTTAAAGATAAGCTGGAATCCTTAAGTATTCCAGCACATACAGCTTCTTTTAGTTCTGCAGGCCAGCCCCAGGGTGGGCTTAAATGGCTGCTTCTGCTTAAGATGGTCACTGTCTGATACACTATTTTTGTTGTTCCTACTCTGTTTTCCATCTCCACCTGGACTGCATTTCTCTTCAAGTTTCCTCAGCCACCCAGACAGGAATGCCTAAGGAAAAAAGGCATTTAGCAATGATAGCTATGTTATTGCTGTCTCAGTACTGATCTTCTTGGCCGTCAAGTTAGAATAAATTATGGCGTGGACGAAGCCTGTGTAACTCAGCCTCAGCGTCATGACAGAGCAGAACCATCCTACAGCTCTTAACCCTCCACAAGGATGGTTTATGTAAAGTTCCTTTGGATCTGGCATAGTTAATAAATATAAAATCTGACACTGTTACTTACAATTATAAAGTAACAATGGCTTGTTTTACATGGCCTTTGTAAAAGCTCATTTTTGTACATCCAAGTACTTGCTCCAAGTTCCCTGTAGTTCATATAGTCAACATTGGTACTAAGAAGAGGAAATTCCCAAGAGTCGTTTGAATTGAAAAGAATGCTGGAAATTACTTTTCTAAACCAGCATTTTCCAAAGTCATCACCATAAATCTGCCAAATACATTCCAGACTGTTATTTTATGACAGAGTATTCCCCTTGTTATACTCAATGGGAAAGACTGTAATCCGTGCCTCCCTTGCATTAACCAAAGAGGCACACTGAAGGATGTTAATTTAGAAAAGATGAACATGATGTAACATTCCATAGTAATTTGCAGTTTGAATAGTGCTCATGTAACAAAACAATAATAGAGGACCAGATACATCAATGAGGCCACTCTAGTTAGCAGATGCAACACTGTAAATAAGGGATTTGTTATCAAAAGGTGCATGTCTGTCAATGGACTATGTTAATGTGTAAGATGCATTAATTAAAAAACAAAAGTTCTACAGTGAATACTATAGCCCACTGTTTTAGGATATACTTAACTGTTTTATTTGTTGGAAGAACAGAAATCACAGTACCTGAGATCCCTGTAATTGTTAGGAAAGAAGAAAGATTCTGTGAAAGTCTCTCCAAAGTTGCTTGGATTGTGCTCTCAGGTGACTCCATCAGTCGTCACATCAGAGGTCCAAATGATGTACTCTTAGCTCCAGCCATGTTAATCTGAGGCATGCCGAAACTAGAAAAGTTGAATCTATGCTTGCAAAGTTGGACAGGCTTTGTTGATGTCTTCAATAGTCTTGTCCTCTTCTGAAACTCTTTTAACTTGAAAAAAAACCCACAGCAGGCTGCATTCTGCTGTTTGGAGTAATAGAAGCAGAGGAGTTAGAAGAGCAGAACAATTTTAAATAAAAATAGACAAGAATTAGGAAATACATTATTGTGTCCCTTGCTTTTCCTAAAGTGAAATTAAACAATTCAGACACACTGAAAATTGAAGTAGGACTTTGTTTTGTACCCTGTGATGAAGTTCAGAGGCACTGATCTCTTGAGAATGTGAGATTCTGGTGTCTAAAGTTCAACACCCTACCTAGCCTTGCCACTCACCAGAAGAACAGGAGAAGCTATGGGCCAGATAATGTAACTGTATTTGATCCTTGGTTTGCTATAAAGAAAACATTGCTACTGGCTTTGTCAGGGCTCGTGGCAAAGCCACCAACTAGGCACCACTCTGTGAAGAGATTTGGACAAATTCCTGTCATGGAGCATATTATTTAAGAAAAGCAATATGGAGTTCAGCAACATGGAGAACAAGGAGTGAAGTGATTTTATTTCATAAATCTCTTGTCTATTATTGCCTAGATGATGCCACTGATGACAAGAGGCAGATTTAACCACTCCTAGCTGATCCATAAGGGCATGTGGCTACCTCTTCTTGTGTCCCTAGGGCTGGCCCCCTATGGCCTCTGGGGACAGTGCTGTGCTTCTTCAATATGTCACAGAAGGGACATTAGGCTTTCATTGTTTTTCCTGGAAGAGAAGCAAGTTACATGATGAGGGTAAGCTTTCCCTCATCAAGGGAATATGGTGTGAAATCTCCTTCAGGGAGATTTCATTATTCTTATTATTCATCTTTCATTATTCTTCCTCTTTTGGAGCTGTTTCAATGCTTTTTGTGCAGCAGAGGACAGGCAAGGCTCTAACAGCTAGTCAGTTATAAATTCCTTTGCATTGAGTAAATGTGTTTTTTCCTATATGCTAAAAAAATTAATGACATCATCTCTTAATCATAGTTAATCACTCACCCTATTATAGTTCAGCTGTGCTTGGCCATTAAAGAAAAAACTGCCAGACATATTTTAGCTTTTTTTTTGGTGCCAAAATTTTTTTTGACAGTTCATTTCCCTATGAAGTTAGCTTCAGTCATTTTGAATTAATTTAGAAGGAATGGCTTCTCTCAGTCATCTACCCACCCACAGATGCATGAAAAAACCAGAAAAGTTTAGTATATGATGCACTAGAAGATTGTGAACAGCAGGCTATATCCATCCTTCTGATGCAAAAGAACAATAGTTGGGGGTCTGTACTAAGTGGGTTATTAGTAAATACCTTCCCAAGATTCCATTTTGCGTGTATAAATATGGTGTACAGACTACCACCAACTCTTTTTTACTCTTTCCCAAGTTAGTTTTAGTGACAACCCCACTTATGAGTATAAATTATCTCAATCACAAATCTATACAAGTGAGCACATCGTGGTCAGCTCAGTTTCCCTGAGAGTTTCAAATACAGTCTAATATCATGGCAGTAGCCATCACCACACCATCTCTATTCCCAGCTCCACACTGCATTAAATGTACTGTTTCAACCAGCTCTCTGACACTTCACATATGCCGTAGCCCTGGAATGGGTTCTTAAATGTACCATAAGATTACCTCTAAACTCAAGGGAAACTGATCCTAAGCCCATGAATTGGCCTGTAGTTAAGCAGAGAGGCACATAAATCCCTAAGCATACAATAAATTAGAGATCTCTCGTTTATCCATTTCATGCTTTCTTTAACATTTAATGCTCCAATTAATTTTTCTCCATATTAATACTCATGTTCTTTTTTATGGCCTTGGATTATGTTTTCTGGATGTAGCCTTTCTTGGACATTGGTTTGGTTGGTTTTTTAATCCCTGAAGAATAAAATTGTCCTTACTTCCACAAAGTTATAACTCACAGTTATTTCATCCCCACAAAGCTATAGGAAAACGTAAATTTTTACCATTAGACACCTGGAATGCTTGAAGCATTATTTTTTTCTACCATATATTTCTTTACTTGCTATATAAAGAACTATAAAAACAAAATTCAGCTTGTATTAAAATTTGTTGAACACCTTTAGCAGTGCACAGCACATTATGACTAGCATATGCTATCCTGTGATACTTCTTTTTGCCCATAGAAAAAAACTGCATATTGTGAAGGTTCATTTATTAAATGCTAGTGAACGTTAGATGTGCGATGACATATTTCTTGCTAGCTCAGGGCCAAAGGCTACTGTCCTATTTGCAATATGCTATGTAGCTTACCTAGTGAGTTAATAAAGTGTGATCCGTTTAAGCCAAACTGATATTATTTTAAAATGTTTTGTCATGCTTATTAAACTTTTGCCTTAAAATACAGGGCACAAAGAAACCTCTCAATGTCTGGAAGCATGCAAGTGTTCATGCAACAGAATTCATAGTCTTTGAACAATTTTCAGTAGTTCGTATGTGTACATTTCAAGCAATTACAGGAACAATGTTTACCATTAATTGAAAAGTCCTTAACATTTTCATTCAGTATTAATGATGCAAGGATCTATCTCAAGTGTTGCATTGCATATACAATGCACAGGCAAAGGCTTAAAGACATAAGGATAGTGTGAAAGAGTTGTCAAATGTGGTAGCAACTTTCATAGCTTCATGTCTTTTTTTTTTTTTGGTATTTTTTGTATTACCAGAAGCAACTTGAGCAAATTCTAGAGCAAATTCAGTCTTAATTTTACCTCTAAAGTGTACAAAAATATGTGTAATCAATAGACATGTGTATCCCTTATATTTTTTAGCTTTAGCAAACTGATTTCTAAAAATACTTTTTTATGTTTAAAAATGAGACAGCAAGTTCATGTCACAAGTGTCCAATCTGCAATTAGATCTTACAAAGAGTTTCATGATAAAACAAAGGAGGCAAAAACCAAGTGGCATGAACTTGTACAGGCTGCAGTTATTGAGGCAAGGATTTGCGGGAGAATAAAAGGTCCTGTATAGGAAACATCCTTCCTGATCAGATAGCAAGGCTTTGCATATTACTCTGGCGTATAATAAATGAAAACCCCACACATTTGACAAAACAAAGGTGAGCAGAAGGAAAATGTGTCCTAGGAGAGCATGAGCGAGCCCAGACCCAGAGGCTATTCCAGATCTGTTAGCACAACTGCCTTCAGACCTTACCGCGCAGCCAGATGTTGCTGCTAGAGCCTTCCCAAGATTGGCATCTGGGTCCTGGCATGCCCCGGGAATGGCCCAGGGTGCTATGCCCCCTCCTCAGGGTAGGTGCACAAACAGAAAAGCCGGGTGAATTGCTTCTTGTCTCAGCTGAAAGATCTAATTTGCTTCATACTGCAGTTCCTGTGTGCAAAAGTGAAATGTTTGAGTAAAAGCACCACAGAGCCAACAGTTGTCACTAAATAGAGAAGTGTATACATCTATTAAATATGATTTGTTTTCTTCTATTGATAGAAGTTTGGGTTTTATTTGAGGATTTCAGGGTCTGCGCAGTAGTACTTTTTCTCAATTTCTAGTAATTTTTAGTGGCATTTATGAAGTTTAAAAATTGTGTAAGTTTTCAGACTGAATCGTATGAGGTTCCTGTAGCCTTTGCCCTTGAGATATCCATCACTGGATGATGTATCCTGTCCTAAACAGATAGGATTTCACCCACACAATAGGGATACTGAGCAGTAACTGTAAGGCAGATCTTCAGCTGGCACAAACTGCACTATGCTTAATCAACTTCAGTGTGAAGCTATGCCAGTTTATACCAGCTGGGCATCTAGCCCTTTGTCTGCCCCCGCATAAAAACTGTGTTTGTCTGCTTTTATTGAAGTTTTACATTTTCCATGTGAGCATAAGCAACATTGTCATTTTGGAGCCCAAACTGACTTTTTATTTCATTTCCCATTTCTGCTCCATCCTCATCCATCTTGAGAATTAAATGCACACAGGGGAGGGTAAGTAAACTGCTTAGAAGCCTCTGTTTCAGTCTCCAGAGAGAGCAAGCCGTTTGCAGTGTACCTCTGATGAACACACAGCTATTACTAGACATAGGCTTAATGGGGTGTCTGAATCTTGCTGTGCTCCCTTCTCTTTAACGCCAGTCCACCTTCAGTAGCTACTGTCTGAGCCCAGACAGGTTCAGTGAAGGAGACACTGAAGGGCCATAAGGGACAATGGGCTTGATCTCTGTGACCAAATCCTGAAATGGCTGTGTGTCTGCAAGTTTCTGCATCTCCCTGCATCAGTCTAGGGGAGATACATGAGCAATCATGTATCCACCAGTGCTATTGATTCCAACTTCAGTGTCTTAAGTGCTCACCACATGAGTAAGGCTTGAACATAATAGCCTTCTGATAGTGTTCCAAGTTTGGGGGGATATATGAAGGTTAATTGAAGCTACATACTTGGCAACTTGCCTCAGATGGCTGTGTTTGGGGATTTTAGCTGTTGTATGTGTAAGTAATTGCTCTTTACCAAATGCTTTAAGGAGAAAAAAAATCACCAAATCTAACAATTTAACATATAAAATCTTCCATGCAAGAAGCTAAAGCAAACCCAAACCTTCGATATATGTAAGGTTTGTCTTGGCCCTGGTATTGTTATCTAGCAGCAAGTCCCTGCTTCTGAAAACGTTTACCAGCTAATCACTGACTTAGTAGATTTAATCTTGCTTTACAACAATATGTCTGGGAAGAGTCAGGCCTGTTTTGCATTCCTGGAGACCTGGCATACAAAGAGGCAGCAGGCAGGCTGAGCCTTCTTAAGACAATACTTTTCCCACCTGCCTGTCCTTCCCTGGCGCTGGAGGTGACCAGCTCCACATCCTGTCAGCAAAACAAAATGTGTACTCGTACACCAACCATCCTAGGAGAGGGTTTGATATCCAAGATCAAGCAGATCAGATGCACTGAGCTAAACAGTAGTGAAATGTGAATTGTGAACTGAAGGAGCTGGGAAATGTTTACTTCTCCCACCCCTGCTATGCAGGCAGGAACCTCCAGCAAAGGAGTGAGGTGGACAGCCGGAGCGATAATGTTTAAGAGACTGATACTAAATCCAACGGAGTACATCTGTTAGGACCCTTAATGAGTACTGCCAAAGAGGGTAATTTGTGTTCATATGATAGGCTTCAGACTGAAGCAGCTAAGGCGATAGTCTTTTACGCTGTCTGGTACCAGCCAGTGTCTTGAAGCAGAGGGGCAGGATGGATTTCTTGACTAGGTTATTGTTGCTCACATTTTAACAGTTGAAAAGCCTTCAGTCAAAATCTGATAAAACAAGAATATATTGAATACAGATATCCGTGTTACTGTTGTTGGAGACAAAAAGGGGACTGTTGTTGGAGATAAAAAGAAGACTTCTTTGAGCTGACGCTTCAGAGTAAATACTCAACATATTCCCAAGATCTAGGAATATTCTTTAGACTCTGGCACCAGGAGAATGGTATAAGATCAACTTCTGTCTCTTTCTGAGGATGGCAGCATTAGCTCAGCTGTGCCAGTCTGACTGCAGCAGTCAGCAGAAGCTGTGCATGCAGCCATATAACTACAAGAGAGTCTGATCATCATCCTGATGAAATTACACTGATCTAATTTGCACGCTGTGAAGACATTTGGCACTGGCTGAATCTGAGCTGTGATATCTTCATTGGAACTAAAAGTACACTAAGAAGTGACATTACATTTCATACTCTTTTGTGCCAGACTGTGGCATTTCTTCCTCTTTAAAGGCATTATTTCAAGAACATTTAATTTGGCTTTGATATGTCTGCCATTTTGCTATGCAGGAATGTACTGAGCCAGAAAAGCTCAGCTGTAATAAAGTTTGGCACCATCAGCCCACCATATACCTGCACCATCCTGTGCAATTTAATTGGCATTCAGTGGGTTGATAAATGGATTGGCTTAATGAGACAATATACTTGACATATGCAGGACTCTCCTGAGGAATAAGATTCATTTTTGCACTTCACACATCAACATGCTACAGATACCAACACAGTCATCTCCAGCAGCTGTGCTATAACCAATGACATGCCTTCCACTGTGTTGACCAATAACTCTGCTATCTTTCTAAGTATGTTTACATCATTTTCCATATGAGCATTTTCCTTTTTAATTTTTTCATTATATTTCTGACTGTAAAAATAAAGCAAGGTACTGCAACTACCTTTGACAATTCTTGTAAAGTACAATATCTATTTTTTTTGCTGGTATAAATCAACAGTTTATCGTCATAGTGCCCTGAGGATTCATCTCCATGTTTGGAAAGAAGTTCTAATTATACTTTGGGTATAGCATAAGCAACAACTAAAAATATTCAGTAAAATACACATAAAAGGAAAGATCTGTTACGCAGTTTTAAGTGACTATGAGTAAGCGTGACCTACTCTCCTCAAAAGTTCATTTGCATGGAAGAATTAGGTTTATGTTAGAGCTATCTCTGGATCAGGTCTGAAGATGAGGATCTCTGGGAAGTTGTATAGTAGCTGGTAGAGGGGAGTTTTTCAGTGCTATTACAGCACAAATAATTAATGATTACAGTGAAAGTTTATTCAGCTCTTTAAACAAACAAACTCAATTTTGCCTTAGTCAGGAATGAATGAAAGAGGATCAGTAACATCAGGGGTCTGATCCAGTGTCTAAAAAACTAGTAGTTTAATGGCAGATCTTCGAATCTGATCTTCTCAGATGTAACTGTGAAAGTAATCAATGTCTTTTGATGTTTTTCAGAGGCCTACTTGTTGAGGTTATAGATCATTTAAGATTTGGGATTTAACAGCAATCCAGAGAGCTAATCTATCTTGCATACACAAGAGAGATATGCATCCGGCTTTCTGGTATTTTACAAAGGCTTGGAAAACAGTTCAGAGACAGAAAACATCAACCCACTTATACAACACACACACTGACTTAATTTCTTCGCTGATGTTAAAAGTGTACATATATATCCCTTATTTTAGAAAAAGAAGGTCAATATGACCAAGTCTTCAGTCATCACTACTGTCACAGTAATGACGATAAAAGCCAAATAGCTTTCTTCATCATTCTCCTCTGGTGCAATTCTGAAGACCAGATTAGGATATTTTAAGTGAATGAGCTGTTTGTCAGGATATAGAAAGGAATCACTATCAAAGAGCTGAGAAAATGTGTCAAAATCATGTGGGAAGTTTTTTGCATCTGTGAGGAAAACTGAGAAGCAGAGCGCTGTCTTTCCCCTGAGAAGCTGTGCAAAGATTTTCAAAGGAAGCTAAGGGAATGAGGAGCCAAACTTCCACTGAACATACATGTAGGTTAATCCGTTAAATTCCATGCCTCTGTTGGAAACAAAAGAATGTGCAAGACTCACACCATGAGAATGACCACTGCTTCAACCTGGAAAAGAAAATTTGTCAGAAGCAGAGAGCTAAGCGAGGCTGCAGCTGGCTGATGCTGCGCTGTGCCCTGGGCCGTCACAGTACCTGCCGCTGGCTTCTTGTCCATGAGGTGGAAGAAGCCCACGTGTCACTCCCTTGGATTTCAACTGGGTGCCAGTTTGATGCTTGCAATTCTGCTCTAAGGAAAGCCTCATACATGCAAATAAGCCCAAGGAAACTAAAAAATGAAACGGTGTGTGACAGTTTCTAATTACTGCGTAAAAACAACATATGGAAACTTCATTGTCCATTTCATCCCTCAACATGTACCATCAAGTTAGATTTCTTTTGCTCAATCATTCTCTCTAGAGCATTGGGAGCTGTTTCACTTGTATTATATGAAGAAAAACAGCACTTGATATGAGCAGTGTGATGCTTTTACTTTCTCTGTCCAAGCTCATTAATCTCATGGAGTGTTTTAAAAAAATCCTACTGGTTTGGCACAAATTGTAGTTTTCCAAAAACGGAATCAGTTCAAAGTCCTTTTTCAGAAATATTCCGTCCACTGTCATTAATCAGGTTTGAAAGAGTGCAAACATTGAGAAACAGGAGAATAACTTAATATATAAACGTAGCCATAGTAAATGCTAGCAAGTAGAGAACGTCACTTACTGATGTGTGTTGGTGTGAATTATTGTATAAGATCAATAAAGGAATCTTAAATATGACTTATGCTATGTACAATTAAATAGGAGGATGTGTTCTTCTAAGCTTTTAAGTTTTTCCAGCAAGATTTCAAATTTAAATATTTATAGTGTAGGCATGAGAAGAAATTTAAAGGATATGGTTGGGTCAAAGAAACGAAGCATACATCAAAGTCCCATTTTCTGGGAGCAAAAGTCTTGCAGCCTTCCCTATCAAGCCCTGTGGCCACAGAAGCAGAGTCAGTTAATGAATCAGAAAAAAGCTGGTTACCAGATGTCCTTACTTATTAACACACACATCGCATTCTGTAATGGCATTCACTAAACAATCTGTGTGGAGCAGACTCTGCTCTGTTTAAAGTCCCCATTTCAAAAAAACACATCTAACTTTTCTTCCTCTCTGATTGATTTCAGCATAGCTGTTGTTTAAGATGCTGTCAGGCATTTTGTCTAATTGAAATTTCTCCACCATTCTGAGGGTTCCTAAGGTACCCAGCAAAACACAACTGTTTCTAGCATTTATTCTTTTACACCTAAAATGATGATGAAATAAGATAAAATAAATAAAAAATATTAACTTAAAAGCAAAGCAGGAGAGAAAGCAATTCTCTTTGATTGGTTTCCACTGCTGCTAATTTTAATGCCACCCATTGTTCAGCTCTGCAGTCTAATTTTATGTTAATATCCTGAAAGTTGTCAAATCTTGGCAAAACCTATGCATAAATTACACAGAAAGTAGCTCACAGGAGGGGGAAAGTAATGACTGTCATGGTTAGCCAAACCCATTAATAGTCTGACAAGCAATAACCCAAGAGCTCTGGTCAACTGCTGCAGACATCTGTGAAACTTTTGCAATTAATTTTTTTTTGGAGGAGGTATCAGCTGTGAAATAGCACATAAGTGACTGATTATTATCAGCTCTGCTGGTGAGGGCAGAACTGATCAACTCCAAGCATTCATCCTTCTACTACAGATTGATTGTTTATGAATATAAAAGTTTTATATTTCTTTATTTTCTAAGGGACTCTAATCTCCAGAAAGCAAAAAGGAGAGTCAGTTGTACACAAGCAGTGCTTTACTTCCACATACTTTTTCATGTCAGCAGTTTTCAAAGGACTTTACAGAGGTCTTTAGCATTCTTGCTGTCTATAAAGTGAAGAAACTGAGGCAGAGACTATGTCTATGTGTTCATACACATGACAGAGCACATGAGAGGCTGAGAAATGGATAGAGGGACTTCCTTGAAGTCAACTATTAAGCCAAGGATATCTCTTCTATGCCAGGTGGTGCTTGATAAGACTGTACGGTTACTTATTTAAAAGCTGGAACAATCACACTGTGCTGAGAGCAATGTAGCTACCTGATCAATTTTCTCATGTCTCCAAGATCACCCTTCCCCTGAATTCTCTTTTATAGGCTGAGGGGGAAACTGAGATCTGGTCTGTGATTCCTCTTAAGTCCAAAATTCTCAGTGGTGCTTTTTTGGGAAAATGCTTTATAGTTGGGTTGATCTGTTAGAGGTCGGTGGTGCAGACCTGTTAAGTGCAGTCCTGTTAAAATTGAAAATGCTTATATTTTAGTTGCTGAATTAGTACCTAATATGACTGACATACTCATGAGTAGCCTGTGGATCTGTAAAAGAAGAGTAAATTTGCCCTGTTGCACTACCGTGCCTGTTTTTTCCCCTTCTTTTGTATACAATCTAAAATCCTAATAGGCATTTTTCACTGGTAAACTATATTTTTATGTTTATCAGGATAACATTACCAGAAGCTTTGACTGAATTAAATACTGTGTTCTTTCTTAAAAGCTATTTCTTATGCAAGTAGATTCTGTGTTCTTATAAGTAGATGGTCTAAGATATTGTCTCTGAATTTCTTATAGTCACTACTGTATGAAATAATCCAGTAGATGCCAAACCCCAAAACAAACCTCTAAAAATCCTCAGGCATCTTGATTTATACAGAATACTATACCTCTAAAGAAAATAATTGCTCTCACCAGTATTAAGGAACAGATAATTAACATGATAAAATACATGGGGCATATAAAAGTGCAGCAATATCTTATTTTTGACTACTAAATAGACCCTATGTGCTGCTGTAACACAGCCATTACATTTCAGATCTTTCATTTTCATACTTTACTTTTTTCATTCTCTGTGCGAGTGGTTAGTGGACAACACAGAATAAGCAGTCATTTCAAGATGTATTCTGAAAAAAAAAAGTTATTAAAAAAATAGAATTTTTAACACCAAAGCTCTTGGAAAGCACAAAAAAAAGGGACATGCTAAATGTAGCACATAAACTGATGCCCACAGTCTGGAAAACAAGTTTGCTACTGCCTTGGGACACATAATTTTTAGAAATAATGGACCATTTGGCAGTTCTGCACATGTCACCAAGCATGCTTGGAAACACCATGGGCTTTGCTTTATTAATATACATGGTTTGAAATAAATTCCCTCTGAAATGCTAAAGGAATCCTCAAATCAACTAATTCATGTGACCTTTCTTTCATTAAGACAGTCTTTATACTTAGACTGTACTATACTCTCAAAAAAGATAGATATTAACCAGTGTACTGTTTTTAATCTCCAAACTATGCCAGAAATCAGTTCTGTGGGATGGATTGCAGTACATAGATGGGAAAAGCAAAGGGCATTTACTTGGGATGCTGCCTCACTCCAATTAGATAAAAGATAAAAGGAAAACAGATCCTTGATCTTGATTCTGTGAACCACTTCAAACGGTGTTTAGCAGACCTTCCCACCTCAGTGAATCTGTTTCTAACAGGATAGCACGTGCTGCCTTTTCCAGGAGTGTCCTCAAAAAGAACCTGATCCACAGCAGTGGTGTTGGAGAGTTCAGGGAATTTCCACAGTGCCTCAGCTAATGCAGTCCTCCGAGTCCTAAAGGTGAATGGAATCAGTACAGGCAAAACAGGTATTCAGGAGGCAGAAAACTCAGCTTCCCAATTCCAGTCTTATCTGTGGTGCAGTAAAGTGGGTGAGAGGGAGGGCATACCCCTCCTTGCACATAATTTCTAGGGGCTTTAGCCCTGTGGAGTCCTGTCATTCCATTGAGTACAATCACTGCCATTGTGCTGTGCAGAGCCTGCATGCCTGAAGAAGGTAGCCCTCTGCCCTTGTGTATCTCTGCAAAGGCACAAACACAATTTAGCTTTTAGTTCCCTGATTGAGCTGATTCTTGTTATTCACAAGCATCTTTTCTTCTGGCCATAGGTTATTTGGGGGAGAAGGATTTGAACAGCCCCCTTTTTTGCACTTCGCTTTACTGAAGCACAGAAAATTCAGTAAAATGTTTGTATTGGACTAAAGCCTTCTCAGAATTAATGTAGCTACATTTTTGGTGTGAAATTTACTAATAAGTTAAACCCATGCATTTTTTCATTTTCAGTTTATTGATATGTTACTGCAAAGCTGCAAAGTAGGGAAGCGGGGAAGTGAGATACAAATAAACCAGTATGGACAAGGTCAGAAAAAACATCAGGTTTTCTTAGTATCAAGAAATTGAGTGAAGGGGTTAATAATTTAAAAATAATCTGGTTGTTAAATTTAGATAATCGTTGATTTCCCCCTTTCCCCTTTTCTACTTTCTTCCCACCTTTGTTCCCCTCAACAAAGAGAAAGGCAAGATTTTTATTGTCTTTTTTTGGTCCACACTGTTTATATCTATACCAGTAAATTAAACTAACTTGTGACTGTTCTCTGGCATGTGGTGCAGATTGGCCAACATCCATACTATGAAACTGTCTCACTGTCTAAAGGGTGTTTGTGTTCATGCTACCTATAGGGGAAGGTCCTAGTGAATTGTTTGGAACTGTTCTAGCTGGGAAAAGCCAGGAGTGTGCCAGGGACTCTTTTAACAATTTAACAGTGTAGATAATCAAATTCCAGTGCCTGGAAGCACTTTCCTGGCACTTTTAAATCTACTAGTCTAGACACAGCTACTGTGGTCAAAATCTGCTTCCCTTATTCGCGTAAATAGCTCCAGTGAAGTCAGCTGTGAGATTGGCTGTAAAACAAGAATTCTGTTTTGCAAATGATTTCAAGCATTTGGCCTTCATCCTACACTGGGGAAAAAGAAAACAACCCACAAGCTTGAGCTTTCAAATTTTAAAAATTAAACAACATGAGTGAGAACGATCCAAATAGCCAAGTGGCCAATATGTTCATCTAGAATGTAGGGGCTGATGTTGAAATCTCTATCTTCTCTAAATGAGAAAGGCTTGTCATGTTCTCGATGAGTTTAAGCATCCCATGTATCAGGAATCCAGCTCTCCAGATTGTTTTCTTCCTTACATTATCAAGAAAGCTTACCCTGAAGCTGAGGAAATTCCAATACTGAAAAATTTTTACTATGGAAAAGGTGTTTTGTTGAAGATACCTTGATAATTTACAAAATTTGATTCCAGAACTTCAAAAAACCCCACCAACACCCAAGCAACTCAACCTGCATTACTGTAGTGATTAAGACTTTTGCAAAAGTAATATCTGATGCCAGGGTTCACAGGAGTTCAGGTGGGTCATGAATTTTCTCAGACAACATTTTTTTCCTTTTCTAAGTAAATTAACTTGAGCATAAATTTGTCAAGATCAAAATATGTAAAAATATACCAACTTTGACAGTACTATTTTAGAAGAAAATGCTGTGAAGCACTTGATGTTATTTTAGAATGTAAAATGTCGAGCCCTTGTTTTGAAAGATTTTTTATCCAACTTTCACCTTGTGGAAGAAAATTAGAAGAGAATTATTTGGTTAATTCACATGTAAAACAGAAGTTGAACACAACATTTTGGGTTTTGAGGCATTTCTGAGTAATTTATTTTTAGTCTTGGTTGAATAATCAGTGTTTTAATTTACATCTTTAAGCCCCAAATGCAAAATACAACCTATCCCAGCTTTAATAAAGCCTTTTTTATTGGTAGTATAGAGTTTGGGTGGAAAGCCCATTCTCTGGAAAAATCATGAGTGAAAGAAAGTTTGTAGAGATTCTCTGAAAAATATTTTTAATTGAATTCAAGCCTTGCTAGACATTAATTCTCATTATGGTTTTCCACATGCAATGGCAGATTCATCTTTATTTGCTTCAGTTGTTTGCTATAATGCCTCTCCATACAAAGAAGAAATAAATATGCCCTAACTATAATATTTTGAAAAAAAAGACCTAATATTTAAAGAAATATCTTTAAATATAAAGAATTTAAAGAAATATCTTTAAATATGTTATTTGCTTAAAATTAGTTTAAATGGCACGGTCTGGACACAAATGACCATACATTAATGTTAATTTGGGCCACTTTTACACAGAGGCAGTTGGGCTGATGTACGTGCTGTGGCTGGATCCAGCAAATACTTGCTGGGAAGCTGTGTGACAGAGCTCAGTGCACAACGGGTCACTCTCCATAGGGATGGAGCCCCCTGCCCCAGGGTAACTGTAGGCAGCACGTCTACTATATTCACTAAATAGTCAAAGTTACAGCATGTGACGGAAGAAAAATATGATGAACACCTCAAGCAGAGAGAATGGGAAAGGGACCGCTGCATTTCAAGCTATTTTCTAGTCTGACTCAGAGAGAAGAGGGGAAAGGGACCTTGGCCATTAGCAGAACTGTGTGCTATTTGCCCCCTAGACAAAGAGCTGATGGATGGGCGCACACAAATTCCCCCTTAATACATAAGTTGGGTGATTCTCTACTGCTTTCTTAGGTCTCAGGCATTTTGTTGACACTTCCCTCCAAAGCAAGAGGATGGTGGTTGGAAGTGAAAGACTTTGAGAGCAAGAAATGAGCAAGGGCTGCCCACAACAACCCACAGCATTGGAGAAGACATTGAGGTGCTGGAGCATTTCCAGAGAAGGGCAACAAAGCTGGTGAGGGATCTGGAGAGTAAGTCTTATGAGGAGAGGCTGAGGGAGTGGAGATTGTTCAGCCTGGAGAAAAGGAGACCAAGGGGATACCTTATTGCTCTCTACAACTACTTGAAAGGAAATTGTAGAGAGGTGTGGGTCAGTCTGTTCCCCCCAAGTCACAGGCAACGGAACAAGAGGAAATGGCCTCAAGTTGCACCAGGGAAGGTTCAGATTGGATATCAGGAAAAGTTTTTACACTGAAAGGGTTATTAAGCATTGGAATGGGCTGCACAGGGAAGTGGTTGAGGCACCATCTCTGGAGGTATTCAAAGGATGGGTTGACATAGTGCTTAGTGACAGTTATTTTATCAGAGTGAGGTTGATGGTTGGACTAGATGATCTTAAAGACCCCTTCCAACCTAGACAATTCTTTGATTCTATGATTCTATGATGTTGCCATGGCTACACAGGTAGGAGCATCCTTTCTGGAGACAAAGATGGGCAGAGCCAAAACCAAGTCTACAGTGAGAAATATCAAGGGCTGTTTCTGCTTCAACTCCTTTTCTTATTTTTATGTACGTGATTTGAAACTCATGCTCTCTCTGTAATGCGGTCTTCCCATATTTCACCTCGTTCTAGATAAAGATATGAATGATTCAGAGAAAAATACCTGCTGAATCCTAAAATGATTGTCACTAGCAATAGTGTAGACTAAACCAGTTCATGAGTTCAGATTTTTTGTAACTCCAATGATCTTGGTTAACAAAATACATTGAGCAAACTGGTAATCTATTTAAGTTCTAGTGCAGGACTTTCAGAATAAAAATGCAGTTTGGATTGAAAAAAATGTCAATCATCTTTGGAGAAGGCTTAAAGGCTTACGTTTTCTTTATTATTTTGTATGAAAATACTTAGAAATCCAAATACTACTGTGAAATGGGAATACTTTGGAAGGAAGTAACCATCATTAAAAACAAAATAGAAAAGCTGAAATATCAATGTTACATTGTATACAGCCCAGTTTTAATGAATACACAGTGTCTTAACACAACAATATACTAACTTATTTATTTTTTTGTTTCACAAATGAAGATGTATTATAACATCTGGAACTGGTATATTGATAAATTCATACTCTGGTATATTGATAAATTGATAAAACTGGTATATTGATAAATTCAACTGTAGGGATAATTATATATGACTAGAGTAAGTATCAGAAATATTGAACTTTTTCAAAATAAAGCTATCTACCTCCTCTTTTCAGGTATATTTTGATATTTAAAATACATAAGAACAGGTATGCTCAAGTACTCAGCTTCAGCCTAATACAATTCAGTAATGTTTGACTGAGTTTACACCATGATAATTGAAAACAGAATTAGATTTACTACACAATTATATACTTTCCCCTCAAACTCATGAATGGTAAACAAATCAAATTAAGGTCTCTTTCAGGCTTTATTACTAAACAGGACCTGACTTGCGTGCTCTTCATCTCTCATTCTAATTCTGTTCTATTTATTATATATATTTCTTAATTCTTATTTATTTAATTATATCAGAATGAATAATTTTTATCTTCAAGGTTACTAAAGACACATTTAAATCTGTTTGGTTTTGATTCAACAGTAAGTTTTGGAATATCTGAGAAGTTCGGTGTCCTTATGAACTTAATCAGTTATTTTCAGACTGATGTATTTTTAATTAGTAAAATTGAAAAGGGCCATTACTTCAGATATATTTTATGCTATATGTGTTTCCGAGTCAAATATTCTGATGTGGGGATGTGGATCTCAAGAATTTCAATCTGAAGTTAATCTTTGTAAATCAGGCTAGAGTGGATTAAAATGTAAGAAAGGAAAAACCTTACCACAGGTTAATGAAATGGACTGGATCTAATCCAAAAGAAACTAAGTGATTGTAAATTGAAGATTACCACGGAGTAAGTCCTCCGTAATCCTTCTATAGTTGACATTCGATGTGAGACTTTCTAAAGGCAAATCTATCAGAGTTTAATTCATTCAGAGATTTTTTTTTCTAGAGCATTGGACTATCTTATATAACTAGTTCATTGCAGTTTTTATAGGATTTTAAAAAATCCCTTTCCACTTTGTGTATAACTCATAGAGAAATCTGTACCTTGATTATTAATAACAAGAGGGTTGAATATTTTTTGTTTACTTTTAAAAACAAATTTATTTTCCAGCATATCTCCTGCATTTCTTTTCCTAAGCAAGTTAAAAGAATAAGTTATCAGAATTAAAACTTTTGCATGTCTAGCTTTGATTTTCAATAACCACTAAAAATACCGAACAAAAACCCACCAGGCTGGGTGGGTCAGATGGGATGCTGCTGGCCACATTTGCTTTCAAGGACAAGCGGCTGGTCTATGCTCAGCTTGCTGCCCCCCAGGTCCCAGGGCCTTTTCCACAGACTGGCTCTCCAGCCTGCTGAATGGCAGTAAATCTTCACTTACACAGATTTCAGATAAAATAAATCATCAATTTATTAATAGTATTCTCATTCATTTTTATTGGAAGAAGAGAAGCTTTAAATAATGCAAGAAAAACTGCCATTCATGAAGGAAGATGATAAGAAAGAGTAATGGGAATGTTTGTAAAACACGAGTACAGCAGAGCCAGATCTCATTTTTAACATATCAGTACAATTCCACCAATTGCACTGAAGCTAAAGTCAGAGTGATTAACAGTCAAAAGTCTCTTTCAACTATAATCACATATCTTAAAAGTAAATCTATATTAATTTAAATTGTTGAACTAAGAAAAAAAAGTCAGAAATGGAATTATTAGACAAAAATGTCTACTTTTGGTAAAGTTACAAAACTACAGCTGAGAAGAAACTTTAAAGTTAGAATTATTTTCATTCTAGTTAAGATATAGGATCAAAACAAAGCACACATGATTCAGGTTAAGATCCTAATTATTTCTTATTTTCTTTAATATTCTGTAATATTCCAGGCAAGATCCTTAAGTATTTTATTTTCTAGTTTCTCCAACTAATAATTAAGATCACAATCCTTCATTATTTTTGCAAGCTGCTTTGTGATTAATCAGTATATATGTGTATATATAACTTATATCATATTAATTTCTATTACTTTTAATTTCTGTGGCAATGTTTAAAGTTTTTGACAAAGAGATGGCTTTTTACTGAAGCTTGGATTTTAATCCACATAGGGCATTGCCTATGATCTGGGCAGCATATTTTTCAACATAGCATTGTTAGCAGAATGCATTAGTATTAATACAATTAGACCTGCCCCAGTGTATATTAGCTTAAACATTTGCTTTCTCAACCATTTGGAGCATTTGTAGAATATATCCTTCTTGGTGTCCAGAAACTTTATGCCCTCTGCTCCAGAAGTCCTGTAGCTTTCTCACAGATGCAAAGAAGAAGAAAGAAGACATTGATGTAAAGTTAAGTTAAATTACTTCTTTCTTTTATGTAAGCAGAGATTTTATAAACAAATAATGCAGAATGTAAACTCATCTTTTAAAAAAAAAGTAAATCCACTAATATCCATGACACTCTGAAAAGGAAACATTTCCTTGTTTAATCCAGTGAAGTTTCTAAACCAAATGGCTCTTTCCAAACTGCTTAATGCAGACCAGTGTTCCACAGTAATCAAACAGGCTTTGCATCATCAGAGGAAATATTTCTTCCTTGTGCTGGGAATAGTCTGAAGCATTTATTTAATCTCACCAGCATTCTCTACACGGAGTCTCTCTCTGCAAAGACATAACTAACTTCCTGTACATCAGTAAGCTCAGCGACACAATACAGCAACAACAAATTAAGCATTCTAAATCTCCAGGGCAACAGTCGTAGTGATGGATGACTCAAACACAACTAGTTAGTCCCTGTGTAATCAAGTGAAATAAACTTCAAAATGACAGTGGCTATAGTCTTCTCCACTAGGAGCTTTCACTCCTGCCATTGACTTAATGACACCTAAATTCAAGGTCTTCATGATTTCTTTATCGCAATCTACATCGCCCCACAGTTTTGAGGTGTCGCCTCTGATCACTCTTCCCAGTAAATTCCATTGCCTGGTCATGGCCAGAAGCCACATCCCACCATGCTAAATGTCTGGAGGAGTGTGTTCTGCAGGAATACTAGCTTTGTTGTGTTTTACAGACTGTTCTCCCATAGTAGAAGTGCTGCTGTGGCATCCATGGTCATCTGAAGGTAAAGAACGACACCCTGTCATCTGCATGATCAAATACATATGGATATTACTGTACCATTTACTTGGTTATCGTATGTTCTCCAGTACATTTTACAGTCTTTAGAAAAAGTCTGACAAGATGCTCCTTTATTTGATACAGTTTATTATAATATCTTATGTATTTTGCAAACTTTTGGTCTGTTTTACAGAGTATGAAAACAAATCTCACTGCCTCAAGTACCAACATAAGTACCAAGAGAAGGCTTGTCCTATTTTACTGGTAATCCCTATTGCTTCTAAGAAGAGGGAATCCCAAAGCTGCTGCATTCGAACAGCAGAAAAAATGGTTCCACCTGATCACATCACGTACCTGATCTCTACTTAGCCCATTACTACATCACAAGAACTATGTCAGTTTGAAGAAGTCTTTGAAATGGGTCAATCTGTTTTGGACGTTTATGTTTTCTCTCATCACTCCATAGTCATCAACAACCTTAGGTATCCCTGAGTAAACTCCAGGAAGTGAAATATTTTTTGTAATGTATGAAATATCTCTTAATACTTCCTGTCTTGAGTTCAAATGATGCTTCTTTGCACACAAACACAGAGACACAGACACATATATAATTATTTTTATATATTTATGTGTGCATTGCCAAGGCACTGCTTGGGACTGAGTAAAATCATAAGGATAGAACTATGACCAGGATAGAACTTTTCTTAAGAACTGTGAACAATGTACTAGTGAACAATGGAACTGTTCTTCCACCAGGATGCTTTAAAAAAGGTTATTGACCTTATTAGTTGTTTGGGATGAATCTGAACATAACTCACAGAGTTGTGAAATGGTTGGAAGCTCTTTCTTTGCCTAGCAAGGCTACTCTTCAAAGAATTGATAAAGTGCCTCCATAGACTTCTTTTTTCTTCGCTCTGCATCTAACAAGGTATTTGAATCCTCCATCATTTACAGAGACGCTCAAGTACTCATGACATAAAGGCTTCTTCTTCCTGTAGAGACAGTGAACAGTAATTTACAGGAAGCAGAGAATCTGCCTAAAGTTGTGTGTCTCAGAGTAGAAGGTCATCGATATCCTGGGTTTTAAAATAGCGGGCAGTTAAGGTGTATCAAGTGGTAGCACTGAGTTCCTGAGACTTGATCTGACGACATTCGGCTGCATGGTTATGTATGCAAGGAAAATTTAGACTTTACTGAACTTCGAGGATGTTTTTCTCTGAAGAATGTAAATATAAGTTCTATGACAAGAATGAAGAGTCCTGGTTCAAGGCACTGTTTAAAAACATACAGAAACCCAATGAGTTTTAAAGATACATGACCCTTTATAAAAGGAAGCTTGATTCAACAGTCATTGGAAGTCCAAGCTTTTTAGTAACTAATATATCACGACCTTGCCCATTTTCACATGCACTATCGTTAATCACTAACTAATCATTAGTGCTAATAGCAATTCAACAAAATATAATTAATCTAAATTTACTAAAAATTAACAAACAGCTACCAAGTCTTTTAAATTAGAATGCTATGAGAAAATGACTAAAACTTAGTATCAGTATAACAAACTATGTAACTGAAGCTTAAATATATATTTCTGTATTTCTTTTTTGAAAAAAAAAGAAATAATTTACTTTAATATGATGACATTTTGTGATTAATTTTAAAATAATATTGTAAAACTATAAACTCATTTTAATTTGACAAGCATTTGGTAATTAATTTTCAAACAATGCTATGGGATTCTAAGAAGCACTCTTCATTTGACATGTATTTTATAATTTATTTTAAAACAATGCTGCACAAATCTGCAAAGGCATTATTCATTTGAGAGTTCATTAATTATGCAAATGAGTTGCAATTAACAAATCTGTTCTGAGGATGGCATTTGCATAATAATGAACTTCATGTTTGTGACATTATTTAATAAGATACCTTTGTGCATTTTTAAACAAAACACTCTTGTGACTACTTCAGTTAAAAATGGACAACCAGTCAGTAACATTAAAAAACAAAGTACTACCCAGAGTACTATCACTAAAACAAATCGAATTACCTAAGCTCTAAGTAATAAATAGGGATAAGAAAGCTGATTCTTTTATTAACCTCTGCCTTCCAAAATCTAGACTTGATTTTTCATTTATGCCGTTTTCAAAATGGTGCTTAAGGAGTGGCATTGGAAACGAACTGGTATTTATCAAGACAGATGGAAATAAACAAATGAATGCAAACACCTATTTAGCGTTGCTGCTGTGTGGCATAGATTGGGTCCGTGACTCTTAGATGATGGATCTTATTATAATCTTATTAGATGCAGCATGTGAGCCAAAAGTCTAGTGATGATCGTAGAGCTGGTTGTATGCTTAGGGAATGGCAGCGGCATCAAAACCATTCTCCGGGTTTAATGTTTTTTCTAAAGGCGAACGGCTGAGTAAAGACCTTTTGTTTATACCACTGCAGCAGTGAGGTGCAGCTCGGTGCAGCCAGTGATCTGTTTCCACACATCCCATTCAGACCATAGCAGCAGCAAAGTTTTTGGGGAGATGGAAACCTGCATGGTAGCTGAAAGCAAGATTGCCAGCGAAGAAAAGGGACTACAGACAATCGCGAAGCCTTTGTGACACCTATTTTTGTGTTTAGCCCAAGACAGGGTTGTTTGGCAACCCTCTGGCAGAGTCTTGGTCCTCTGATGGGAGACGCGAGGCCATGAATCAGTGATGCAACTGATAAATTCACAGTGGCACCTTCTAGGTGCATTGCCTGTAAGCTCACAAAGCTGGAAACCCTTAGACAGAGCTGGGTCCTTCCCTAATGCCAGCGACTCTCCTCTGGCATCTCTTATATTTCTTATCCTGCCGTCTGTCACCGGTGAGGAAGTATTGTGGATCATAGCTGCATGAGAATTCTCCAGGACTCAGGCAAATGCTTTGAAATGCTAGTGACAGCAGCTTCCATCTGAGAAAGTTATATATGCATTAAAGGCAGGCAAAATCTGAGGATGAAGATATATAGAAAAAGATTTAAGAAAGTCCTGCAGAAAGTAAAGTCTCCAAAGTCTTCAGTATTTGGAGACAAATAACTTCATTGGCTATTTTTGACAGAATATTTTAAGTAATGAGCAGGAGGGGACAAAGAGTATGAGAAACTTTTTTTTTTATTAAAGGAGTTGATTGGTATTATGTTCTTATTCTGATTCACACTCAGTGAAGTCAAAGATAATGATTTTATGAATATTATTTTTGTAGTGGTGCTAAGGGATTTCAGCTGAGAATGACACTACTTTGTGACAGACAAGATATAGGGACTTCTCATCTGGGAGAAGTTACAGTTGAACAGGCAAGGCAGAGAGAGGATGTGGACAGAACGGGATAAAACAAGACAAAATAGTGGCATTTTGAGATGTCACATTAATACCACAACATTTCAGTTTGTACTTTTCTGAAGTTCAGCGATGAGGAAGACTAAGGGATACAGAGAGGGGAGATGAGAAAGTGGACATCAACAGGAAGGTGAGACAAAATAAAGTGGAGCTATCAAAGGGTTTGTGAAAGCATTGAGCACATCTACTTCTCAACTTCTCAAGTGTGCAAAAGTAATTCTTTGCAATATTTGGAGAAGGTATCTGCTGCAGCCAATCATCCTCTTTTTTTTTTTTTTTTTCCCCACCTGGAGGCCCAGTGTCTAAGGAGAAGCAAATTAGGTCTGGCATCTACAAAGAATCTCTGGGTTAACATTTTCACTTCAGAGGATGAGAGGAAGGATCTTGCTTCTCTGTCCATTCCATCAGGTTGTTCATCAGGTTGAACAGTAATCCCAGTCTTCAAGGTATCCTCAATCTGTATGGGAAGAGGGAGCACGTTGACTTTTCTTTTGTGTGAGCAAGTGAAGAAGAGGTGTTACTCCTTAGTACAAAGCTAGTAGGGGAAGAAATTTTAATAGCCCAAGGGTCCATTATTTTACATTCCACTTGCATAGATGACAGAGTGAACAGAAACAACTAGAGATACAGTAGTTAGATCATAGTAGTTAGATCATAAAACTATCACTCCTGAGACTGCCTTGTTGCTGTCTTATCCTCTTTTTAGTGTATATGTACCTTTGGTTGCCAATTTCAACACTCATTTTTCCTCTGAGCACCCTTCTCAGGGAGCCACGCCATACAATGATAACCCAAAAATTTTTGGGATGCTGCTGGTGTTCTTATCTTTCCTCAAAGCAGAAGGAGGTATGCTGTCTCCCCCAGGCCTGACCCACTGCTTCAGCTGCAGTCTAGTTACATTCACAGATTTTAAATGATTTTGATAACCTTCTCCTTTGTGATCCCACCACCAGGAAATAGCAGCTCGCTGGAATTAATCCATGCTGATTTACATGGGTAGTTTACAGGGGCTGGCTGATAGATTCTTGGCCTTTGTGGATTTCCCAACTTCTTACTTCTTGACAGCCTTAACACAGTTTTTGGACACTATTTTAGTCAGCCAGTCTACAGGCAGGGACTGTGCCATCTCCCTCATTTGGTATAGAAAGGGCTGGCAGTGGCTTTTGCAATCTTTCTGATAGTATTAATTGGTATTTTTCTTAAAATTGTCAAGTCACTCAAGTCACTAAATTGTTTTTCAAATCAGCATTTCGCACACTTTTCTCTCTGTTTTGAGATAACCCCTCAGGTGGGATTTCCACTCATTACTTGGGCAATAACCAAGACAAGATTGCTATACTAATACAGCATAGCAAATTTGAGATACTATTTCTACTATTAAACTGTAACTAAGGTTCTTTTTCTTTGTTTTTTGAAATGTTATTAACTGGGTAGTGGTTGTTGATCATATCATTTTGCCACACACATTGATTGAAAACCCTCTTACATCTATACTCCTTTACTTTTGTTGGTCATCCATAAAATGTTACCCTCACAAAATACTGACATTACTTTTTATCTTAGTTCCTTTTATGAAATCAGCTTGTGCAGTTAACTCAATCTATCTGTATCTATATATATCTATATCTAACAGGAACTCAGTAGATATATTCTTGTTATGCAACACTTTAATTTTCATTTTATCAAAGTAAAATTTGGATCTTTGAAAAAGAATCTATTCTGAGTTCAGTGTAAAATTAAGGTACATCATTAAAATACTACTACAACACTGGATCAAGATGTGAGGTTTTGATATTTGCTTGTCAGTAAAAGACAGTAAAAATAGATGTGAATTTCAGATTTCTGTAATCTGTAAATGTGATTCTTCTTCCCACATAAAGAAAATATTTCTTAAAATTAATTTTTAGACAGAGGAACTAACATGCAATTAGATCATGTAAACATTAATTCATGCAAAATAATTAATAGCTCAGCAATTGCTGTTGGAAAATAATGTATTACCACTAGTTAGCTCTTGTTCAATTTTCCTTTATGTGACTCAAACACTGGATAAGTCCAGAAGCACTGGGGACAATTTCTATATCCTAAATTCTTTCCAGATGAAAGCAAGACAGGAGCAGCCAACTGATACAATATTGAAAACAACAGTGAAATTAACTGATATATCTCAAATTCCAAAACCAGCGATGTTAATCTTTTGCCCTTATTTCACAGCATTTATTATTTCCAGCTTACATGTCTCTACTGAAATGTTATTGTCAGTTCTCAATGTCTTAGTAGCTTAATTAACTGGCAAAGAACAGAAAATGGCTGCTTTTGCAACAGCCACTAACATGACAATCTGCAGTAAGAAACTGATGGTCTGAATACTCACCCTGCTCTGGAGGTGCTGAGTTATGTGGATTCTTGGTAAGAGCTTACCTGAAAAAAGTTTGCAGAATGGGGCTAATGGACGTTTCAGTTATACATTCTGGCTAGCTTTTTATAATATATAGATGTATATAGAGCTGCCCAAGGCAAGCAGAGGGATGCAGTGTTAAGCAGTTTTCCTAGTTATTACAAAAAAAAAAAACCAAAAAAAACCAAACAAAAAACAAAACAAAACAAAACAAAACAAAACAAAAAACCACAAACCAACAAAACAAAGCAAGACAGTTTTATGAAGATAGCTCTTATATACTTTAAAAAATATGGGTGCATATAGCACTGGCATTCTTAACTAAGTACTCATCTGCAGATGTGCGCAGATGCCGTAGGTGAGACTACTGAGAACTGTGTTAGCACTGAATACTGAGATGCTGAATGAGTATAGATGGACATAGTCTATGCCAGAAAAAGAATCGCCCCACTTCTGTAAATGATGTAACATTGTCACTAGCAGCTATATTCTGTCTGCTGTGATAACATTATAGTGAGAGAGAGCGGGGACACTGAGTTTTCAAGGAAGCTGTTGTGGAGACAAAGGCTGTGCTTTCAGTAAGCTGCTGGGGAGAGGGAGCCGAAAGGTTACAACTTGAGGCTCTCTGATGAGCTGACCGTTCGTCTGTAGCCTCTGGCATATTTCTACTATGTATCACTTCCAGCTATTGACCTTTACGCTGTTAGATCGTGGGATTTCCTAGTCATCCTGTCTTTAACAGGACTGCAAAGATCAGTCAGGAGTTTAGTGCTCAGAAGTACTGTGAACTGGTTCTGTAAGTAGCTGTTTACTAGCTGGCAGTACCCTAAATCTGAGGAAGTGATGTTTATGAAGAATCAGATATAAATAACTAATTATTACATGCTATAAATAAAGAGGCCCTTTTCATTGTTTTTTGCTATCCTTTCATTTGTGCTGAGAACGAAGGACTAATTCCCGTAGAATAACTGAATTCTATTTTGCACTGTCTTCCCTCTTTGTATTGGTAATATAAATGAAAATTTCAAGGGTTTAAAAGCAATAGATTGATTGGGAAGGCTTTGTTTTTCTTTTTTGTACTCCTGAGCCCTTAGGTATTTCAGCTTGTTGTGATAAAGTGGATGTATACCGGAGAGCATAATGAATCTTACTGGTGTGTATGTGTGTATGTATGTATGTATAAAGCCCTGCTCAATCTCACTAGCCCTGTCAGTGAGATCTGGAAATCCTTTCTGTAGAGTCATTAGTTTCCCATGGTGATCCCTTTGAACACTAAACACAGGATGAAGCAAGTGATCCTGGCAACATCCCATTTTTGACCTCTTAATCATTCCTAGATGTTAATGGTGCAGCACCAGGAGATGCTATTTTTGACCAAGCTGCATGTAACTGTGAGCTGAATAACTTACAAGGGAAGAAGCAAACAGTGTGCCATGCTTTTGGGAGAGGACATACAGACACTGAATCTGGGAGGAGGAGGAATAGCAGCAGCCGTGGCCCTGCTGCATGGCCAGAAAATTTTCCTGTCCTGTTCTGTAAATTTCTATGACACCCATTCATGAGTAGCCTCTGAGTCAATGGAGAATTCTTATAAACATGGCAGTTCAGCAAGAGGTATTGCCTGATTTAAGGTTCATCCTTACTCCAATTTAATCTCCAGTTTTAACTTTCTCCAGTATTACCACAAGTTTCCATTGAATTCCAGCTCTCTCATTTAGTTCTGTACCAGATTTTTTTCTGTTTGTGTGACCTCCAATACTTTATTGTGTTCAACAGACCACATCATGGGTATAAGACAATCTCTTCATGCAGGGATTGAGTGTTGACTGTTCAGGATTGCGTAAGTGACCTGCAGTGCTGTGTAGGGGCAGGTTTAACTGGATCCTGATGGAGTTTCTTTGTGGCACAGAGGAAGCAGAAGAAAGAAATACCCCTTTCCTTCGTAGTCTCGCAATCTGTTCTTGCCAGCACAGGCTTGACTGTGGGCAATGGTTACACAGGAAAAATATATTTTTTGGCTTTCCTAGTACATGCATTCTTTCTGTTGACTAATTTCAAGCCTAAAAACTTGTCATTAGAATTGCCCACTTGCAGAGTGTCTTATTTCCTTCTGGGACTTCAGTTCCCATCTTCACACCTCTAGTGATATCACTGCTACTGTTATTAACACTCATATAATACTTATCCTCCTTACATATACCTTCTTTCCCTACTCTTCTCCATCTCCCCTAATTCTTGTCTAATTTGACCATTTCCAGCCTCATTCTTATTTCTGTTTAGGACTGTTACATCTGTGTAATCATTAAGAGCTTGTTTGAAACCTATCTTATCCAACTGCACTGTGCTTTTAGGGGCTGTGAAATTTTGTGTTTTCATTGCAGTGAATCACACTGACCTGTAAAATGTCTGTTGCTGTTCTTTCTCCCTGTTACACACTTATTTATCTCTACAGAGTGTGCAAAGCTCTCAAAGACAGAAACATCTTTCGTAGGGCAGGGAATAACCCAGGGCAGAATAGGAGCTCTGAACACATCATATGTGAAGAGCTTGTCTGTTATTTTTTGGTGAAACATGAGAAAACATAGTGAGTAAGGCAAATAGGGTGTGATAAATGCATATAAGGTGACTATATTTGCCTTCAACATGAATATTGTTCTATTTGGCTAGTACCAAAACACTGGGTAATAGATTGTTTAAGAGGCCTTGCTACAACTGAAATTAAAGCACCTTTCTGCATTTTATAAATTCCACACATTGAAACACCAGAAGGAGGAGGGCTTTTAATCTTGTTTCCATTCTTTATTAAGATGCTTTGTGTAATTAGTTGCATTTCTATTGGAATAAATGGTAATTTGGAATTCATCCAAATTGAAAACCTAAATGAAAAAGGAGCATTAGTGGTGGGTTGCATGCTAAAAGAGGCAAACTTCTCTAGGGCAGATCTGTTCATGCAGCTTGGCCCTGCTTAAATAAAATCTATAGAATCCATGTGGAATTTAAAAGGGAATGTAGCACGTAGGAGGGATGGGAATGCAAAAGAAAACAGATTTTCAGCCAGAAGGGCAATTCACTTATAGTTTAATGAAAACCCCCTAAAACCAGACAGAATTATGTATGCTATGTTGAAATTTTGTTTTAGAATAAAAGAGAAAGCCTATAAATGCAAAAATGTGACTGTGTATTTTACATTATTGAATTGAGTGTATTTCAGGAGTAGCTGATACAGGGACTTTGTTTCCAAATGAAATTATACTGTATTCAGGTGACAGTATTATAAAAGTACTCTTGGATGCTGCTGTAGGGTATAGTATGTCACTGCTTCCAATTATGAATTCCACTTTGCAGCTGGTTGGTTGGCCCTTTTAAAGTGTTCAAAAAGCATAAAATTTTCACGTAGTTTATTGAGGCAGTTATAAATTATAAATATTTTTTCCTACTGTCCTTTTTTTTTTTTAAGCTAAAGATTTGAAGACATTAATCTGTGATGCACTCTTAGCACTTTGTTGGTAAATGGCAAATGACTAACTTATTTTTGTTTGGAGAAGTTGGTAGTGATAATGCACATTACCTTTCTGGGGATAAATATTTCATAAGGGGTTTTAGTGCACAGACATGTGTGCATGAACAACAGTCACACAGGACATGATGGACTGGAATGCCTCTGAAAAAGCTGTCACAGTCCATCGTGTCAAACTATGAGGTGGGGTGTGCCTGAATAAACCTAAAAATTCTCTGTGTTGATTCTGGTGACATTTTGACTGCACGCTCTTGATACCTGATCACAAGTAGCATACTGATTGGTACTGGTTTTCCTAACATTCCACATAAATCATGAACTGTTTGCTTGACTCTAGTCAATCCTACTACTCTCCTTAAAGCCAAAGGTAACTGGGCTTTTAGAACATGACCCATGATGATTCATATGATAGATCAAAGAGTTCTTAAATTGTGTATGGATTTAATAGTTCACATATTTATATTACAGCTGACTAGACAATAAGATGAAATACTGAAAGTGTCATAAGTTGCTCTTCATGGTGAGTCTCTGCCATTGGAAACCTGAATTACTCCTAGGGAAGCCTTACTCTTCTTTGTTTATTGTTTTAAGGAAATGCTTTTCCTTTGTTTGATGGTAACACCTAAGATAAAGACTTTGTATTCCAGCTCCACAATTTTTTCGATTTAGTTGACCTAATAGGAATTTACTATCATTGAAACCTATAGGCAGACTACAGATCCTTCATCATGTGCTATATTTGAAAAGTTTCATTCTAATACATACATACATCATCTACAATTTGCCTAAAAACTGAATCAGGTTAAAAATTTACATATGTGTAAATTGGAGTCTCGCCATTCAAGTACTCCACTTAATTTCACTTCTTGGAATTAGGTCATAAACTCTACAGTGCTTAGTGATCTACACTAATAAGTTATTTCATTTCTAGAAATAAAATGGATACTAATGCATTTTTCTGAGTAGTGGTAAAATGTCACAAAAAATAAGCCAGCTAGACAGGTAACTGAAATGTTGAGATGAATAGTTAGGTGTATTGTTATGTAGAGGCTCATTGCAACAATCCAGTCTGGTTATGATAAACGACTAACAAAATTTGGCAAAGTCAGATCTGAAAAGTGAGGCTGCATTTTCTTATAATAAAATTTCTAGCTACCATTGGACTGTGGAGCTACCTCTGAATTCTTTATCTTGTGATCAGCATTTCCTCACTGGTAACAATAAAACCAGCCAAACGTGAAGACCCTTTGGCTGTGAATATTTTTAACAAAAGGATGACATTCTACTATCTCCCACTGTGCCATCAATACATTGCTTTCTAAAAACACTTTTCTTAGTATAAAGGCATCACCATTTCAAAGTGAGCTATAGTCAAAGTGTTCTCACATAAGCTTCAATTTAGGCTAAGCACAAGGGAAACCCAAGCCTGTGGTATTATCTGTCTATGATACATTAGGCTAAGTGTGACAGCAAGCTATTAGCTATACAAATTAAAATGCCTCCTCTAATGCAAGAAAGGTCAGAAACGAAAGCTGGAAAATTCACAGAAGAGGGACTGTGATGGCAGATGAACACTTTCCCAACTTTTTCTTCTTAGAGAGAAGTGAAGTGTTATTTCTTGCACTCTCTTCAAGGTCTGTAGCATGACAAAAATCCCACAGACTAAAACCAGCAAAAACGTCTAAAAAATTCTTGAATATGAGTTTGTCCTGGCCAATTACAAAAGAATATGCATAGCTAATTAGATCAATATACTCATCACTGAACCCAGTTCTCTAATTAGGGGAGCCAGGAGATGCTTCATCAGATCTTTTGTTCCCCCTAAACAAGATGATTAAACAGAAGACACAATGACAAAATAAGTAATGCAGTGTCTGGTTATAAAATATTGTGGTCGTTTCAACATGAAGTATCCTACGGGAAAATGGGTATGACTTGGCCTTTACCAGGGATTAGAGGATATATGAATGGATGGTATCAGACCTTTGCATCAAAAATACGAATGCATAC
This sequence comes from Nycticryphes semicollaris, assembly GCA_013400055.1. Lineage (NCBI taxonomy): Eukaryota > Metazoa > Chordata > Aves > Charadriiformes > Rostratulidae > Nycticryphes > Nycticryphes semicollaris. Next base: position 262,840 of record VXBJ01007380.1, read on the forward strand.
ATTCATAAGCATAGCAATTTCGATACTTGTGGCTGTCTTTGCAGCTGCCAAAATTATAATGGTGAAAGTAGGTTTCTCCTGTTACATTTCAGGAGTGATCTTTCCATGACTGTCACAAAGTACAGCTGGTTTTGCCTGGCCGCCATTTTCCTTTTTCACATTTCACCTTCTTCTCCTGGGCACATGGCTAGATTAAGTTTGAGGGCTTTTCCATATATAGAACATCATCACTTTCTGAACAGACACTCAAGTTGTATATTGTTATTGCGTGTTGATCAATCTTTTCAACATGTGAGAAGCAGCAACTGGAAAATGAATACAAAGCAGTTACCCACTAGTTTTTGTAGCAGGGCAACTATTATCTTGAACTTTATTTAAAATCTCAGCTTTAAATGATCCCCTGCACCACGTGTAAGCAATTGGTTTGATCTAGCATTTCTTTATGATCCTTTTTATCTTATCGTAACTTCACTTTAAGCAAGAACATTTTCATGAGTATAATCACTTCATGCAATAGTTTTATCATTGATATTTCAATAATCAGCCTTTCCTATTGCTTCTTTTGCCAGTTTCATACTAATGTGTTGTGTGTATCTTAGACACTTGGAGGTATTTATGCATGAAATGGTTTTGATTGCAAACATTTTCCACAAACATGAGCTGAGACAAAACTTCTTTTTATCCTTTTAAAGAAGTAATACAGTAAGACTGTTTCTAGGTCTGCTTAATTTTGGAGTCTGAACATACTAAATTTTCGTTTTGTCAAAGACATCTGTAAAACAAAATCAGCTAAAAATACATCCTGTGTTACAGCAGAATGAAGCCATGAATCACATGGTAACACATTAGAGCGACTAGTATCAAAGGGCCCCATGGGGAATTTACGAAAAGGTAGTTAAGCAATTAATGAAGATATTTAAAATCGTAATATGGCAGAGACAGCTTTGAAGGCAGCAAGGGATTAATATTTATTTAATAGATCATCAGATTTGGTGCCAAAAAAGAAATATAACAGAGGCCACCCTACTCTGAATGCAAACATATACTGTTTGAAGAATATTCTGTGGCAGTGGTGACATCAGCACATCACACTGTTGTGATAGATGAGAATAATATCTTGCCTTAAAGACAACATTGCCTTTGCTGCTTTTGACTGTTTGGGCTGAAAATTACTTCAGTGGTCCAAGCTCTGTCATAACACATTGAACACAATCTTCAAGCAGAAAGGAACGTGTTGCTACTTTACAGAGGTAGTTATATGATTGACACCAGATCACTGTATCTGGTCTACCATGTTTTACAGGGTTTGAGGTGACAACTGCTTTTTTAAGAAGTTGCATGTAGTTGAATGGAACTTTCCAGTTTCCTAAATTGCTGGTCACATTGGATGGGTAAACTCCATTTAGGCCAAATGGTACTTCTCAGCCAAGGTCAAACTTCTGTGTTAATTATAATGGTTTCCAGAAACCATTTGTGACTGACCATGCCTGGCAGTGTCTCTCAGACTCCTGTTAGGAGTGCAAAAGATTCCTGTCAAGTTCCATTCCTTCTTTTGCAGAAAACCTGGAATTCATAAAGAGCTCATCTTCCTTAGTGGTATTTCTTTAGGTTTCCAGAACATTTGATACATTGCCTCTCTTCTCAGTTAAAAGATTAATGAAGCTGCTGATGAGGGTCATGAACAAAGCTACTTTCATTGTATTTGTTCCTTGAGATGTAGGTGATGGGGTTGCCTTATGTCCCCTGCTCCAGGGAAAGCTAAAATTGTGTCTAAAAGCTGGCTAGTCTTAAATCAGTTCAAATAGAAGAGGGCTAACTAGTGACAACTGCTCTCTTGGTGAAAGTTCAGGGAGTTTCACATGCAGAGGTACAAAGCTGGGAAAAACACATGCAGTATTTCCACTGTTACTGGATATCCACACATGGAGAGGACTAGAAGCCTAGATAAGTGCAGTTGTACACAGTGGTTGAATCTATCCTACAGCTGACATTATTTCTTTCATAGCAGGTCAATAAATATTACGAAATTGTAATACTGAATTAATCTGAAACATTAGGAGAGCTATTTATGGTTGCTTTTCGTGTCATAGAGGATTGAACAAAAAATCAATCGCAAGGCAGAATGGAAAGCCAAGAGTCACCAAGAGTCAACAATTCTCACGGGACCATCAATCCATGCAATAATGATGAGGCATATGGGATTTTTTTTTAAAAAAATCTTCTTAATATATAACAGGATTTTTACTCTGTTTGATTTCTTTTAGACCTTGGCAGTATTACACCCATTGCTTAAATTCCAAGCAGCCTTTGATTTCTACATGTTGATTTAAGGAGGATTTCTCAATAAACAGTTAATAATGGCATATTTTAAAAACAGATCTACTGGTGTGCATTGCTGAGAAAGTCGCTTTGCATGTGTCATTCTATTTTAAATGACTATCTGAAATTTATTGACAAAGATAATGCATTTGTAACATGGTAAATTTAGTAACTACCACCATATAACCCTCCTAGAATCACATGCTAATGAAAAAGATGCTCTAATAATTAGGGCTGAAACCCACTGAATATAACACCTTCCAATTAGCACTCCCCAGCTTGAATACTACCATTAACATTAAACAACAAAAACAAAAATGGGTATCAATTCACATAATAGAAAATAATTGATGAAGTTGGAGGGTGTGATTATTTGTGATTATTTTACAGTCATGCACTGAAAGTAGGAGAACCCCGGTTAGTAGTTAATCTCTGGCTACCTCTTTGAAGATAATGAAATTGGCTTCCTACTGATGATTATTCATTAACAATTAATTCTTTCTTGGTGATCTGCTTCATTTTCAGCTTCTCACCACAAACATGCAATGGAATAATTACAAGTGGAAATGAAAAAGCAATTAGTGGCAGATAATGCCAACATCTGATTAAAAAACAGTAGAACAGATTAGCTGTTCGGTAACTGCAACTCTGCTGCCTTCAGCAGGGAGACGGAGACGTAAGTTACCCAACAATTTACAGTTCAAGCTGCGTTTCCCTTTTATTGCTTCCCCTACATCATGGTCTGCCACATTAAATGCCTTCTTTTATTCTTGGGGGCATTGACTTGTTGTAAATAATTTCTAAAGATTAAGTATTATTTGAGATGATTTGTCATCCTTCATGCTGAGAGTCTCTGTCAAGAAAGAAGGAAAAAACGTACTTAAGCCAAGTCATTTATTGCAGTTGCAAGCAAATGTAATGTTTTGCTTTTCGTATTTTGTTTTTTTTGNGGATGGTTGGAGATGTGCTTGAGTGAAGTGTCTGGAGACAAAGATCCTGGAAATTAAACTCCCCTCCCCTACACAGTATTTTCTTTCAAACTAGGGAACACAATACTGTCTTCTGTTGTAGCAAATGACAGTTGTCTTTACTGTCAGAAGCTTAGCTTGTTTTTGAGACATGTACTGCTGCTGGGTCCGCAGATCACTGCCACAAAATTCATAAATGTATGCTATGATATTTTAAAATTGTGGATGATTTACATCATGACTAGAATCCCATAATTACCGAACACTCACTTAGCAAGAAACACAACTAAGCAAATAAATGCTTTGCAGGAAATCTATGAAGTCTGGGGGAGATCTGAGACCTGAACCTAGACGCCTGTGGTGGTTTGGCTAGAATTGTGTGCATACACAAACCACAAGAACTGAAAAGCAGAGTCTCAGCCCTTTCAGGAATCCCTGGCTGCATTCTTGCATTCCAAATCCTTCATCAGGGCAAGTTCCCATTTCCTGAGCAGAGGTCATGTGGCCACTCTCTGGACTAAGTTTACGAAAAGGTTGCTTTTCAAATACTGATTAAGGAAGTGGCTTGCTATAACCTGATAATTTTATAGCTCTGCTTTAGAGAAGAGAATGAGGTGAATAAGCCCAGCTTATATGTAGTGGGCATACAGATATGTTAGATGCAGGAACCTCATTAACCACTTGGTCAGAAAATTATCAGTAACACAGAACTACAAGTTATTATGGTTTTCGGTTTAGAGTTAGCACAGTAGTCAGTGTTGACATGGGCTTATGGTCCATTAGCTACTTTTCAAAACAAAGAAAGAACAGAATTTTAGGAGCTAACATTGCTTGGTTAATTTGAGAGCCTATAGGATGACTGTAGACTATCTGTGTTTAGAGATGTCTGTGAGGGGAACTGAAAATTACCTCCAATACACAGAAAACAGAGTTTCATGCTGTTTATTTAAAGGTTTTGTTGTTTACATTTGTTCCCAAACATGCATGATGCATATATACTGAAATATTTGGGACAAAGTCATGATTTGCAGTCTGAAAGCTCCTTTTTATCCTAAGGGCACTGAGGATATGATAAAGAGGATAGACCTTCAGCACTGTTACTTTAGCAGGTACTGTGTTCTCCCTCATTTTGTATTTCTTCCTACTTTTTTCAGAAGTCCTGGCAAAATCTGTTAAAAGAAGTACTTGATTTCCCTCTCTCTTCCTTAATTATTTACTTTGTATGATCCCTGTAGAAGCTTTACTTTTACCTTGTCATTGGCTCTCAAAAGGCTTTCTCTCTAATTTTCCAAATTTTCTCCCTTGCTTGTCTATCCCACCTCTTTCCTTCATCATTTTCTCTAGTAAGTGAAAGAATAGTTTTATTTCCCTTATTCTCAGTAAACCATTTACCCCATCACCCTTTCCTACATCTCTAAGTTGTCTGTGTGAACTTTTTACGTACGTTGTCTGATATTCTCCTGGGGACAATGGTTCTGAGTTACAAAATTTCTCATATTTTTTTAAGGTACCTTTCTGAATCAGAGAGGTCAGATCTCATCCCATTACACACCTAATTTCTTATCCTACTCCTACCAGAAGGGAGCATCAGTAGGAAAACCTTTCACAGCACTGAGCTTTTCTTTTTACCTGTTAGCAGCCACAGTACCATCATCTTCTCAGTACACAGTCTTTCATCCATCTGTATTACCTGTATATAATTAAAGTGTTAAATATGTGAGATGTGTTAAAAAGAAGCAGCAACATATTTCCCTGCAAAACAGCAGTATTTTTGGTCCAGAGAAAACTTTTATTTTGCCTTCTGTTGATACTAACAGCAATTACTGACCTGCAAAACCCACAGTAAAGGACTCTAACCAAATATTTTAACCACATATTTGATGAAATATGAACTAGTCAGACTAATCAGCCAAGTGTCTCATGAGAATAATTAAGGGGGTTGCATGTGCAAGGATTTGCCTTGGTACCATTTTCCCCCCACTTGGTAAACTTCTTGGTTTGGAAACACTTTCTCAACAGATTTCTAAATTCCATATAAAATGTTAAGGGAGTCCTAGTGCCATTGCACTGATGTGTGGAGCTCTTTTTTACCCCAACCTCCATTCAGTTACACAATAATTTTTTGCGCTAAGTTTATAAATGTATGTGATTTTTGTAAGAAAATAATTTTTAAATATTTTTTGCATGTGCTCTTTCCTCAGTTGACTCATCTCTTTACACCAGGTTGTGTGGTCAGTGTTTGGAGATATATCAATCACATTCAGATGCTAAAAAGAGAAAGAAATTAATAGAAATTACATTTGTGTCAGCTAATTTTGACTGGCTGAATCTGTTCCCTGTATACTAGAACTGTGTTAGTAACTCTGGAAAAGCACTTTCAGGTCAAAACTTGTCTCATAAGGAAGCTCTTGAATGTTTTATATTTTTAAGATTTCATATACAACATTCATATCACAGAGGTAAAACCTTAGGCTAAAAATATGCTGCCGTAATGAGATGGCCATTTCATTTGCTATTGCCAATAAATAAGAGTCCTCAAATGCTAGATTACATGTGTTGATGCACTATCATATGTTGCATTGGGTTGTTTGGGTTTTTTCCTTCCTTTAATTGTGAAATTAGTAATTCAAACTTGTGTTAATGTGGAACATTTACTTAGCAATCCTATAGTATTTAAGGTATTAGGTGGTTTGAAAAATTAATTTATTAATTAAAATAATCCTAGTAGAACCCATCTACAGGTCTTTCCAAGCTTCATGAGCTGAGCATGTGATCCTGCATGGTCCCTCAACAGCAGAAGCATCAGTAACATGATGTTTGCAGTACATGCAGGTGATGCTTCTTAGCTGTTATCCATAGGGTATAGCAAGTCAGTATCACTTTCCCCTATGAGAAGGCACATTTCCCATATTAACCTACCACTATGAATCTATTATTTTTTTTTAATAGTACAAAACATATGTAGGGGTAATCCTACATATGATTCCGCCATACCAGTTTTTCCCTTATGAGACTGGACGTGTGGTTGGCCTGTTTGTCACCATTTGATTTTCAGATTTCAAAAAACCGTTTCATAGGTTGGGCTTCTGACAACATGCAAGATCAGTAACCTGATTTAGACATGACAATCTTTAGAGAAGACTTTTATCAGCCACCTTACGGGAAGCATGGTTAGGCAATAAGCAGATAAATGTCTGGTTTCTGAAGCAGCAGAAAACTTTTCTTCTGCCTTGGGCAAGTCAAGAACTTCACCTATCTGCTGAACTTTTGTCTTTCCTAAAAGGCTTTAGAAAGGAAGAGCTATAGCTTGTCTGCAAAATTAAAAACGCTGCATGGAGCCAAGGTGTAGAAGGTACACAGTGCCAATAAGTCTGTGGTTATTATTGAGTACGCATTTTAGATCACACAGATGAAACCAGGACTGCTACCTGCCAGAGGCAAGCTGTCAAAAGCAAGAGCACCAGCAATAAACATTGAAACATTCATGAAAATAAGGGTTTTCATTCTTGTTTCATTGGTGAAGGTTTCTCCATCTCATTGCCCAAAACCATTTTCTTGTTATCCTTAACCTCTAGAGATTGTGGCCCAAGTAATACTGATACTTTCCTTATGTTCTCTTTTGCACCATGATCAACAGCTTTTATCTTTGAAAGTCTTACAGATGATGTTTTGGGTCTAGTTCAAAGCCTACCTACATCAGTAGATTGTGTTATCCTCTGCCTAAGGTCTTCTCACTTTGTGACGCTTGCAGCAGTACATTTTACAGTCATTACTTTCCTCCCACTGAGCATGGGGGTGTTGTTTCAGAAAAGCAGAGGCAGTCTGTTCCCATAAGTGATTGCTGCTTTCTTCAGAGCGCTCAAAGAGGCTTCTCAGTCCATTGCTGTGACCAAAAAATAAGAAGGCATTGCATTCTAGACAGCCATTCACTTCTTGTCCAAAGTCATATTTGGGTCTCACCTACTACTAATTCTTTTCTTTAAATTGTGACTGCGGCAGTTTTCCTCTCCCTATGACTCCTTGAACTGTCAGACCACATCAGCCATTTATCTGACTTCTCTACTGACCTTTCATTCACCTCCATAATAGAAACAAGCTTTTCTATTTTGACTTCCAATACTTAAAACTTAAATCACAGCTTAAATATTTTTCAGCCCACGTAGGCAGAATAGGGAGAAATTCAGATTGTTTAGGGAAAGATTAGGTGCTGAAGACTGAAAAGAGCAAAAGAACAAAGCTAAGGATTAGCATGCCAGCATAAACCCACCCTGACAAACTACTGCTCCTAAAACTTAAGTGTCAAAAAGTTGCCTAAGGAAATTACTATAATGCATACTACAATAATGTTATTGCTTAAAAGACTATTACTGGCTTTGTGTGCTAGATATTTTACTAATCTTAAAGATTCACTCTAGATGTCTCTGTGGTAGAAAAAAAGCCCAGATAGGAAAACATCTGAAATAATCGATAAAAATGTCAGCAAACAAAATGCATTAAGATTCATGCTGTATTATGATTAGTTTGTTTTAGTAGCATAACATTGCAATTTGGACATAAAAGCATATACCAAACCAGACAACCTTTTCTTGGTATCTAATGTTAGAGACTAATTAATTTGTTGTGCCTGTGGCTTCCTGGTAGTTTAAGATGCAATGCATATAATGTGGCACAATTCAGTGACAGTGCCAGGGATTCAGAAAGTCTCTATATGAGAGAGTGTGAATAAACCACTATCAGTGAGATAACACCCACTTACAAAGGACTGTGAAAATAGATTATTCTATACCTGTACACAAACTGAGTGACAAGTGTTACAGAATTCAGTCACACATTTATAAAGGAATAGAGTTGTTCATTACCGAATTAATTTTACCTTGTGCCGAAGTACTACACAAAACACTGTATTGATAGAGAAGTGCAATGGTAACTGCCCCATTAATCTAAAATGCAAAATTCCCTTAGACATTCTAGTTAAAGTAATTTGCTGTTACTGTCTCACAGACAGCTTAAATTCCATGAATCTTTTCCCTTTTCTCACAAGAACTCTTCTCCAATTAAGTGATGATTACCTTTATTTCTGTTAAAGATTCACCATAATTTCAAGTTTGGAGATCAATCAATCAATCAATCAATCACCACCAAAAGTCCTGAAGTCCTCAAATCCTTAGATTAGTCACATTTATGGTCAGGTCAGCAGGCCAACATGGAAAAATCCATACTTTACTTTAAACCTCAACTTTATTTCTCATCTGTGAAACCTTGTAATATTTTTAATGTTCCAAGAATTTGAATTTCACAAAAAGAAACCANTGACTCCGCAGTAGGGTAGGATGGATGTATGTGTAACAAATACAAATGTATGTGTAACAAATGTATGTGTAACAAATACAAAAGGAAATGTACTGCAGAGCTCTCTGTACTGCACAGAGACTGTCTGCTGAACTGCCCCTCTTCCATCTCTCCCAGAGTACTTCTTTCCACTGAACAGACACCTGCCTCTGCTTTTTTTCCATTGAGGGGGGATTATGTAGAGCAAAAACTGTTTTCTCATTTTCCTTCTTTACTGACTCTCAATTTGGAGTTTTAGACTAAAGTTTTCCCAGGTGCCAGGTGGTGATGACAATCATGATGGTGATCTCTAGTCGGCAAGGAAGACTGAGATCTGTGGTGGTTCTAAGAGTGGATATTCAGGGCCTCATTTTTATCCTGCAGGTGGGAGAGCGAAGGCGTTGTGTCAGGGGTCCTGGAGAAACTGAACATATTTTTAAAAGTAGGAATGGAACAAATGGTGTGAAAAAAAATATTAATGCTTTCAATCTATTTGTCCAGTGTCTCCAGGCACTGCTGCTTACATAGGCAGATCTGCTGTATTAGTTCAGCAGCTAGCAGCACTCGGAGCAGCACAGAGATCAGCAGGGATGAATTTCCTAAGCACATGCTTAGTATTACTAACACGAAAGTTTTCACCGCCTTGAAAAGACTTTCACAGCCTGTGCTGATCCCCACTCTGCTCTTAAGTCAGTCAGAGACAGAGCAAGCTTGTTTAATGATAAGATGGCAATGTCTACATCAGCCACCAGGAGCTCTAGTCTTCTGTGGAAATTAGGTGTCATATGCTCAGTGCCATACTCAACTACATGCTGTGTGATCCATAGGCAAAACCAAACCAAACTGAACTGCACCCAAACCCCCATCTATCACTGTAACACGCATGCCTGTGAAGAAGATAACAAAACCAATGTTTCTGGTTTGTAAACTTGTTTTGTTTAGCAGGTAGTTACAAAACATGTTACAAGTAGATACTATATGCGGATAAGATGAAAACAGGTACTGAACTGCCTTGGAGGAATGGCTGAGTTTCACAGTTGAGCTGTTTGCTAGATTTGCTGGTACAAACAGTTTGGATGGCAAAGCATGTGATATAACATGTTCCCTTCAGAACGTTTGAGTTCTCCCTGAAAACAGACTAAACCTCTGCATTTCCCAAAGGGAAAATGTAATCCTCCTTTTATTGAAATAGTAGAAGTAGGACCATATAGCTTTCTTTTATTTATACAGTGTGTGGTGGTCAGTATTAAGTGAAATGATTGCACCATATTCCTGATCAGGCATATTTCCTAGGGGCTGAATTTTATCCTTCACTATTATAAGAATATATCACAAATAAAAGTTGCATTTCAAAGGGCCTTTTCCACAGAGGTCCACCCTAGACAGGCAGTCTCCAGTCCATATTGTTGCAAAGGGCTCATCCTTCTCCAGGGCAGGACTTCACGTTGTCCTTGAAATTCACAAGAATGGTGTTGGCCCATTAGTCTCTCCAGGTCCCTCTGTATGGCAGCTCTGCCCTCAAGTGTATTGACTGGTGGTCTCCCAATCAGTGTAAGCTGCAAAGAGTATAAGTATCTTCAATCAAAGATAGGAATTGGGCTCCTGTCACTCTACCACCCCAGTTATGACTAAAGTCCACAAATTCTTATTTTTTTCCCCAGTAAGTTCTCAGTAGGCACTTCTGCCTCTGAGGATGCCCAAACTGCTGCTATCTTCTCCTGGACTCTCTCCTGCAACTATGTCTGGTCAGACTGTTGGAGCAGCTGTCCTTCTGCCCATCGCATGGAGTGGTGCCTGCCCCACAGGAGGTATTATTGGGCACAAGGCTTGCACAGGACACTGCAGCTGAAGAGAACTGCCACATTCACTTGCAAACAGCAGTGGCATCTGAGAAACAGCAATTTCCATTCATGTAATAGCTCAGCTCTCTGTCTAAATGTGTTTAAAAGATTTTGTTTGGGTTTTAGTGGATTTGTTTTCATATGATTTCTGTCTGAGCACAACCAGTCTTCCAGTGCAGTTCTATAACTACTGAAGCAAGTGAGTATGTTGTCACTAGTCAGACACTGATGCCATTGAAATCAGTGAGGAACTTTTGCCCTTAAAAGGACCACCATTCACACCTAACAGTGACTCTATATATCATTTAGTTTAACATTTTAAAGGAAGCCAATGGAAGAGTAGAGTTCCCACTATTTACTTTCTACTCAACTTACACTCTACAAATTCTAATTTTAAAAAGTGAACACAAAATTCCCTTTCTTAAAAAAGTGTCATCTACAGTTTTCTAATAAATGAAGTGGAATAATTCATATACTAGCATGTGGGGTTTTTTCCCTTGCTTCTATACCGTCTCTGTCAGTCAGGATATAGTAAGATGTTATGTTTTTTATTTATTTATTGACACGGAAGACTGGGGTGGGTGAGGAGTGAAGAAAACACTTCTTACTATAGAGTGAGATCCATTAGAGTATACATAATAGATTTGTTCATACATTTGCTGTTTACCCTCAGAGGAAAGGGGTTAGCTCTTCCTCACCTTACAGAATAGTCTCAGCCCCTTGTCTTACAGTCTATCTGTTCCTTTGGCATTCATCTCTTATACTTGTTGAAAATGAATGCTGCTGGACTCTAAGAAGCTCTTCATGAAAACCTAAAATCTCACAAAGGAAACATCTCATCAGCTGAGTGAGTCTAAAAATGGTTGAAAATAAGCCAAGAGAATAACAGGAAGCAGTGTTAAAGGTCTAAATATTAATCTACTCAAAGCTTACATTAATTCTCCTTACACTTACCATAGAAGTGGTCCAGTTCCCCACTTAGTGTTTATTTTAAAAAATTTTTGTAGCCTACAAAAAACTCTTTTTTGGTGTTGAGACAGATTTTTTTTTTCTATTTCTACAAGCAAATTCTGAAATTTCACAGCTCTTTTATCACATTACAAAAGTCTCCCCATGCTCTGCATTATGATCATGCAGACACAAGGAAATGAAGCTTACCAGGTTACCCAAGCACAGCTGAAGGAACAGAGTGTACTAAAAATACATGTATACACTCTACAGTTACATATGTGCACACAGATATTATGTTGTTTTGCAAGATGGAAAAGAAAAATCTTTTCACCAAATGAAAACACTGGAAATGAAATGACAACAGCAGCAGATGCTAAAGCAAATCATCTAATTAAGATGACTTCATCAACCATTTTAAAAGACATTTAAAAAAGCAATATAATACTAAGTCACCAGAAGAAATGTTGATTATGCTTGCATATACAGGCACGATAATACTCTAGCTGAAGCTGCCCTTTCAAGCGTGAAAACAAATGATACTTTCAAAACTGTTCATATTTTTTTTTATCCAGCTGTGCTTCATATCCTGCTAAGGAGAAGTGTACACACTAAAGAAAATCTTAAGAACTATAACCCACAGCCAGGGTGATACAATTCAAAACAACAGAAGTTTTGGCTGGGTCAGGACTGCAGACCAACTTCCATGTAGCATGGAGAATAGCTTCATTTTGGCAGTGGGAAGAATTTTCGAACCAAATTGCAAACATGGGGAACCTTACTTTTTCACCTTGTGTTCTTTGCACAGGTAAGCCAAATTCTGTCTCAACAAAATTGGAATCAAAAAAACGGGATGAAAACTGAACAATACAACAAGAGTCTACATATTAAGTCTACTATTGACAGAAAATCAGAATCAAAAGGCAGAATTTTGTTCTGGTCCCTGAGAATAATGTTATTCTAAACTACTTTCTCCCCCTTTCATGTTTGCTCCTTCTTTCAGATACAGAGTATAGTATTGGGTTTTTACTGTTCAGTGTCATTCTAATTGTAGGACATTTAGGGTGGGAGAGGTGTGTGGGCTGCCTCCTTACCACAGCACCACACATACTCAGCTTCCCCTTTCACACAGATTTATAGCAAGGAGCACTCATGCCTTTGTGCCACTTGTTGAATTATTGTTCCATGCTGTTGCCTTCTTTATTTTAAAATGGCTGCTGGCTAAAATAGTAGATATTCAGTAAAAAAAGCCACCTCCACTCTCTTCTTTCTATCCTCTATGAGACCCAGTTCCTGCTGGACTTTGTACTAGGCACTTTCATTTCTCAACGGCCTTGGTTTCTTCTTATTTTCTTTGTTTCTTGTAATTGCTTCTGTAAGAATGTTTCTAAAGCAGTCTGCAAAAGCACATCATGGTTTGGAATAAAAAGAAGAAATTTTTTACTGCAAATGTTACATTAAAGGTTAATAACTCTGAGTGTTCTTCATTTTCTTTTAACCCATTTTCATTCCCTGTTTACCTTTATCAGTTTTATTTAACAACTCCTTCCTCAAAGCAGGGCATCACAACTTCATCCCTTTAGAGGAAGATGACTAGAGTCTTTCTAGCACTGGTGTCATTCCTAAAGATTTCAGAAGGAGGTTTTTCCTCTCTTCTTGGCCCCAGTGATTGACTACCAGTACAAAAGACTTTGGGTTGGTGGTTTTTTGTTTGTTTGTTTTTTTTTTTTTTTTTTTTTATAATCTTTGCAGAGTAGTAGTTCCCAGTGCAAGCAAGTAAGCAGGCTCTTCCTAACACCCTCTGCAAGTGGTAGCTTACAGGCAATGCTGGGGAAGAAGAGCAGGGAGAGAATCAACCTACTTAGCCGGGGCAATGAAAGAAGGGCAATGCTTAGTGTAAGAAAGTGAAGAGGAGCTTCAGGACCAGAATTTGGTTTTCACAGATCAACTGAGCTTCTTCTCAAACAATTTACCACATGGTCAGGCATGGTCAAGGCTCACTTGCGTGCTTTTGTATGAATGTTTTTCAGATGGAAATAAAAACATCTTGAGAGATTTTCTATTTATTCCTCTTCCTTCTTGAATCAGCTTGGCAGCAAATGCATATGTAAATGCATTATGTAGCAAATGCAAATGCAATAATAAACCTTGAATGGAAAGACACCAAAATAATGTTGCAACAGTGACCACTAATTAAAAGCATTGCTAATATCAATTATTTTTGAGGTTACCTCAGCAATAGTGTGGAACAACCAAGCAGATGCTGAAAAACAAGCAGACGCTGACATTAGAGCTCAAGTGGAATGTTTCCTCATATACAGACATAGTTCCTTTGATGTGTTCATGTCCACTGACACTACAGTATTTTTTTCTTCTGATTCTGAAGGTAATCACTGGACTAACAAGGACTGGCAAACCTGAAAAAACATTGTAAATCAGAAGACCTTACAGAGATAAGTTCTCAGAGCAACGCCATCATTCTTTCGGTGAAGGTGACTAGATTTTGTCAGAGGAAGCAAACTCCAAAGCTATTCTTATTTTCATCAACAGGGAAGTGGGGCATCCAGCTAACCCTCTTGGTGCTGAGAATGGCAAGAATAATAACTGCTATTAAATACTTAAACTGCTGTTCAAGGCTGCCATTGTTCCAGTCATGATAATAAACACTAAATAGTTGTTTTGTCATTAAAACCACAGGTAGATGAAGGGTCAAGATATGCCATTTCCGTTAAAATACAACAGAGGCAAGGAACGCCTGAATATTTAAATAGGCTAAGTCAATTCATTTGAAACAGTGTTATTAAAAGTACTAAATATTTATACCAGATGGAGGAAAAGAAATTGTGACTGGGGGCTTGGACACGATAGGTGCATCATGACAGACTGTCACAGCTGCGAGGCAGGGCTTCTTTTCTGACTAACTGCTCTCTCTCATTTTTCAGCAATTAATGAAAGCCGGTCTACAGTAGAAAAACTGTCAAAGTCAGCCACTGTGCCTGCCGTCTATTCTGAGCGGGTACTTTTGTATGTTGGTCACAGCAGTGGTGGATGGCTTCTCACAAAGAGAAAGAACCCTTGTGTAAAAGTAATTCTTGGTGGATGTTGAGGTGGGATTCTCCTAGCTAGGAAAATTTATCTCTCTACTACCATAAGAAAGCATGTTAGCAACCTCCCTAGGTGCAATTAATTTATTTCAGTAAATTAAAATTCAGCTGCAACTACTGGAATTGAAATTTTAACAAAACATTTGTTTGCAGATAAACAGTGTTTTTCATTGTTTCTCCTTCACATGGACATCCCAATCAAGTCCTGTTGTTTATACTAAACCTCAAAATTTATATTTGAAAATCCAATGTTTTAATCAAAAAATTACATATATATGTCTTAAGAAAAACACCACATCTTCTACAGAAAAAAAAAATAATCCAATCCTATATCTTCATGGTAAATATATGTTTTTCTGTTAATTTGGAGCTAGTGTCATTAAATTGGAGTTTCGGGATGACTGTGCTAATCTCCATTGAAATGGTCACATCACAAAAATGAAACTGGTGAAAATGACTAAAACCTCTGAATTCTTAGCATATTTCTCACACAAATGGCCTAGAAATCCTCCAGATTGTCTCACTGCCAGTGGATACAAGCTACCTTTGTACAGACTTGAATCACCCAGCAAAGCAGAACTGTTGCAGCATAAGTTTCAGTGCTGGTCTGAAAGACGAGCGGGTGAAACTTGTCTTCAAAAAGTGTCTTCAAAAAGAGTGACATTTCATAGACCTTTGGTAACCTGGCTGGCTCACAGACCAGTTCTGTGTATGCATTTACAGCCAGAAATGGGGATTTCCTCATTAATTACTATGATGCCATGGCTGGGTTGGACAGTAGGAGGGCAGTGTCTCTGATGGGTCCTACAGCACTAGGAGTTTATGCTGAAATCTCCATTGAAAACCTGAAGCTGAGCTCAAAATATGGGCAAGAGGTTAGAGGAGGAAAAACTAGCATGGAAAGTGGAGAGATGTGTTAAATCTCCTTTTTCATTTAGTGGTGAAGGAGGTGTTTGTGGTCTGTGGTGAGAAGTGTTTTGAGCTTGTGTGCACATTTAGCAATGTTTTTTATCTGTATGGACACATGTGAGAGTCAAAGCCCTGTATGTTTGTTGCAGCAGAGGTAGAAAGGCACAAACCCTACCATTTCCTCTCCTGTTGAGCTAGCATTTATGTGGTTTTGTCTGATGGAGGCACTTGAGTGGGGATAGTCTGCTGTAAAGATGCTTGAGGCATTACTGGAAAGGTCGAAAGAAAGAAGTCTGTTCTCCTTTTTGCTCCCATATGTGTGAAGCCGGTTCACATAAATGGTGCTATAAAAGTTTTAACATCTTGCACCCAGAAATACAAAGCCCTGTTACTTGTTTGCCTTCTTCGTATAAGATTACATGATAGTAAGCTTTGCTTTCTCTGTTAGCCAACCGTAGATCTGCTGTGGTTAACAAGGTGCCACACCTCAACTGAAAGGTTTTGCTGAGAGGCAGACTGTTTTGGCATGGGCTTATGATTTGCTTCGAGTTGCTTGGAGGTCTGGCGGTGTACAGAAACTCTGAGAAAAACTACAGCAAATAGGTGAAGAAGAAAATGTTGCAGGGGTCATCCACAAACAGAGAGTAAAACGAACTGGAAGTCATCCTTGCCATGCTGCAAGCTGTTGACAGACTGTGGCTTTCTCACAGGCCTCAGGAGTTTCTGCATCTCTTCTCTGACTTGCTTGCAGAATTGCTCCACTGAAATTGCATAGACTGGATCCTGTAAAGCTTTTCTTGAAAGGGGGACAATTTTGGAGCTGGAGCTGCAGGATTAGAAAACCAGGCCAATCTGCATTATATATTTAAGATGATGTATCCAAACCTGATTTTCTTATTTTACCTTTTTCTCACTCATTTCTCTCCTACGTGTCCTTTTGGCTCAAATAAATCCATAAGCCATGGAAAAAAAATGCATGTTGATAGCCAGTGTGACATCCTGAGAACCCTAGAACCTGAGGAGTGACTAATGTATGAGATGCAGGGAAGAGATGCTGACCCTTTTTGCAGGCTCTTTAGTTTTTGTGGAGATAGTGGATACTTAGTTATGCAGCCTTAGCAGGTTCAGGGTTGCAAATGAGTGTATAAAAAGTAAAGATTTAAAAGGCTTCCCAAAAGTCACATGAATTAGCCATATTCCTCTCCATGACATTATAAGACTTTCCATAAGACTTGCATAAATGTCAGCAGAAAGTATGCTTGCTTAAGGTTGAATTTCACAGCATATGCTCAAGTGCTCATCTACTGAGACCAAAAGAATTACTCTTTCTCAGACTGAATTAAATACCTTCATTCACTATTTTGGTGGACCACAGCAACTGGACAATAGTCTTTAAGCCTTAAGCATCTCAGAAATTTCCCATAAACTTTCAATGTAATTTAGGTTTAGACTGTCTTTGCAGCTTGATATATTAAAACTCAAACATTCCCACCAAGATTCTGAGGTGAAAGTAGTCTGGCAAATTTTCTTATTGTGAAAGAAGTTGTCGTGGTTTCAGACAAAATTACCAAAACCAGGCTGACAGATGGCCCTTCCTCCCCCCCAAAAAGAAAAGGGGGAGGAAGAGGATAAGGAGATTTACGAGTTTAGAATGAACTAAACTACTTTAATGAAGTATTATTACTAAAACTAAAATAAGAAGAAAATAATGAAATAGATACAATGTATACAAAACCATATCAAGCTCCCAGGATGACGATCATATCAACAGCAGGCATCTGGAAAAGTCCCAGACTGGATTGGTGATCAACAGGAGCTGGTTCCAGATCTGGAGAAAGGAATGCTTGGACCAGGGTCAAAGGCAGAAGAACAGACAGGGTCCTCCTCAGATGTTGGCCATCAAAGGGAGAGTTGACCCTTTGATCCCTCAGCTTTTATGCTGAGCATGATGTGGATGGGATGGAATACCCCAGTTGGTCAATTTTGAGTCACCTTTCCTGTCTGCTCCTCCCTACAGGTGTGACCCCTTTACGCTTTTCTGCTTCCGACTCTCCAACGGGGCAAATAACATTACCTGACTTTGGTTGTTACAGCAATAAGTATAAGCAGGGGCCTCTCTGCATACCAGTCCTTGGTATAATCCGGTCTTATCACTGTGAGAGTGAACATTTTTTTGAACAATATGCTCTAAATTTAGAGTTTAGTTAGAAAAGGCACAGCTAAAAAAATAAAAGTGTAAACCAGAAAATTGGTTTGTTTTACCTCAAACCAGGACAGAAGTAAAGCTTGAAATAAAAATTTCTATGGAATTCACCTGTAAATGACATTATCTTCACCAGGTATAAACCTCTTATTTACTGCTTCAAGTGCACACTGATCTTTTTATTGTCTTTATCAGAAGAAATACATAACAGCAAACCAAACCAACCTGTGCTTCTGTAATGCTCAAGAAAAAACAAATTTATCAAACAAACCTTTTCAAAAGAAGTAGATCTACAAAATATACACCTCCCTCTAATGAGAATACGGGAGAAGAAAGCAAACTGAGAGACATTATTCACATCATTTCATGTTTTCCTACAAGTGGCTGCTAAGGTGATCACTGAAGGATCTATACAGGATATGGATTTGGTATCCACAATGTATTGTTTGAAAACATCTGTCTAATGTGTTTAAGTAATGAATACACTTGAGAAAACAATATGACAAAAAGAGGCTAAAACCGTCTAATAAGTTAAGTGAAAAATGATTCATTTAGCAACTTGTAAAAACTGGTTACAGTTAAGATTCTTGTTAAATCTTCCTAGCCTATATGGCTACGTAACGGTCTAACACAAAAGATATTTTCAAAGATCTTATTTCTTCCAAGGTATTCCCACTTCCTTTTTTTCAATTACGTCCACATACCCCCTGTTCCCTTCAGCAAAGAGTTACCCAATTTGTCTTTGCAATGCCAAAGTCAATTATCTCAACTCAAGGCACTTGAAACACATTGTACCTATTCAGAAATGCAATTATAAACAATCAGATAAATAAAAAGTCTCAACTTGATGCTGGAGATAAATTCTGCTATCATAGGACACAAGTCAACTTTACCAATTATACTAAATGAAAAGCAGAGGGTAATTTACCACAATACTTGGAGTGAGTCAGTGGTAAGTAAAGAAATACTTCCTTATTTGGCTTTTGATTTAAGTTCCTATAAATCATAGCTAGAATGGTGACAGATTATTCTCAGATAGAGACAGAAAGGAGGATATAAAACAAATGCTGCTGTTTTCTGATGAATATCCACTCTTAATACTCTATCATCTGCAATGCTGGCAAAAAAGTTCAGTCTTATCAAGATCCTGGGGACTGTTGCAATACTTTCTCAGCTCTCTGTACTGACCAAGTAACTCTGATCCCTTGGTATCTCTTCAGGCTGTCATTTTCATTTGATGAGGCATGATCAGCTAAGATTAAATTATTTTCTACTGAGGCTATAAACCACATTAGAGACATGGCTAAACTCATACTACCCTGTTAGGTCAGGTTCAAATTCTTGTTTCACTTCAGTTTATGTCTGCTCAGTGCGCAGCAGCTGTGTGCTAGTAGTGAGAGTAGTTTGGGAGTAGAAAATTCCTTAAGAAAGGATAAAGATAAAAGTGACCAGTACCCACCTACCCGGCTGAGGCCAGATCATCCAAGGTCCTCCATACGTATCCTTGAGACCTCCCACCACCCCCTCTATGTCTTTCCACATCACCAGAACACACCAAACTTGGCATAAGCAACGCACGGTGAGCTGCAAATTTGTCCTCTCATTTTCAAAGGACTTTTGTATGTACCATATCACGTGGGTGAGCAGCACCAGTATGCCTGCTGCTTCAAAGCTGGCACTGCATTCCCCAGTGTGTAGTCGTGGACTGAGAGATGGTCACTGGCCTGCTCTGCAGTGCAGGGAGAGAAAGCTGGGAAGCTTGCATTGGCCAGTCTTTGGGTCACTGCAACAAGGTAGAGACAGTGACAGAACAGCATTAGGGACAGGAATAAAATGGTGGGTGGTTCTAAGCCACTGTAAGCATATCTTATTGGCTATTTCTTTCCCAGGAAGACATCACACTTTCGTGTGGCTAGGAAAATGCAGTGTGTGAAACTGCTATCTATTGACATACACCAAAGAGCCATCCCGCTTGGCTTTACACAGCTACTTCTGTCAGGTCTTCTGCTATAACATGAAATTCTGGTTCGCATTTTTCAAATTCTTTACACTTGTGTTTTACATGTGCCTCAAGACACAGACACATTAGATCTGCAGAAGTTCTGCAATGTCTTGACTCCCTAAACCCCTTCTCTGCCATTTCACCTGCCTAGCAACTCTGAAGTGATCTTTCTCACCAGGATTTCAGGGAAGGAATAGGTAACCTCTAAACATGATGGCCAGGGAATCTATCGTACCCTGCCAGCCCATCCCAGCAGTATAACATGAGCTAAGGAACTGCTCTCCATGCTTCTTGCAACACGTAGCATTTGGATAGATACCATACTCTCTCCCATTGTGATCCTTGCTGCAGCTGGCAGCATGATTGCTCAGCAGATTGATGGGGAGCTTATGCGTAATTTCCTTTACTGGTATTTAAGGATGTTTGTTACTCTGAATTTATTCTCTGCTGAATATGGTGCTTACAAAGCTGGCATAAGCCAGAAGAACACTCATCTACAGTGTAGATGCAACTGTTTTAGACCTTCCAGATCAGCAAATTCCCACCTGGACCGGGTCATTGCTTCCACAGGAAGTGTATGCAACTGATGCAGGACCTGACTTCCTGCACATTTAAGGGTGTCCAGGCCTTGTTAGTAGTATCCTGCACTCTCAGACACATCTTGATTTCTTTGTAAGTGCTCCAAAACCTCTTGTTTTCACATCCAAACAGCAGGAGTTTATAAAATTCACAGTATGAATTGAAATCTTTCCATTAGTATTGACAATACTGTGGAAACTAAGTCATCTCCTAACATATGTATGAGAAGCCAAGAAGGAGAATTTGTGTCTACTGAAATTTTACACAATGCTGGTGTGACTTTTGCATGGTGTGAACAAACCCAATTACTGAGAATGTGGTGATGAAGCAATTTGTTTGCTATAGACTTTGAACAGCAAAAAGTGAAAACCATTGGTCTTGACCGCTCAACAGGTGTAGGATAATTCACATGCCACTAGCACATAGAAAAAGGGCTTTAAGATTTACTAATGTACAAAAACTACTGATTTTCATTGCATGTTACATCTTGAAACAGGCTTTGCTTAAAATGTACTTGCAGTATGTTTTGTTTTCAGCCAAGTACTAAGACAGCACAAAACAACTCTTATATCAGAACTTTTATCAAAAGTTGCGCTTTCATGACCTATGTTATTTTATAACTGCATCTCATTATTCCCTTCTTAAAGTAACTTCTTAAGAGTCTTTTTATAATTAGATATAAAATAGAAACTAAATTGAACAGTGTCTTCTAACAGCAAGTTGCACAGAAATCAGTGCAGTGAGATTGCTGTTTTATGCAGTTGAAACATGACTTTATTTTTTTTTTCTTCCCCTCCACCTCACCACCCAGAGCATCTTGTATTATATCTTCATTACCAGGTACATAAACTGCCACAAAATGTTAAAGTCTGTACATCTTTAAGGCTGCATGTTGTTTTGGTCACCTTGATAAGAATTTATTCTCATAGGAATTTTTCTGGGATTTAATTCATTATGGGAGGGAATGTGTTACCTTGTTTTCCAGGGAAATACAATACAGGCACCAACTGGCTGCCTAAAGACATATTATAATCCTTTCACTATTTTTTTTTTCTGAGACAAAACTTGCTTTATTCTCTTGGCAATAGTGGCTGCTTCATAAATTACTTTTGTAGGAGAGAGGGTGCTTGAGACCTTCTTCCATGGATGGTTGCAGTATAATGTTTAAGTTGTGTGACCTGGTGACTTTTTGGCCCACTTACTTAAGCTCAGTTATGGTCACAGAGGGATCAAAGTGATGCAGTGCACTAGGACAAAGGGGCAGTTTCCCAGTGGGGTGCCCTTGGACTTACATGGCAGCTGTGGCAGACACAGAAAACCTGCTGATGTGCTGCAAAGTGACTGGTATTTGTAAACTGTTTGCTGGATCATTTGCCTGCTTCATTCTGCAAACACAGGAGTTGCACAGGGAAAATAAACCCAGCAACATCTCAGTGAAACACTGCTCATGGCAACTTAAGGGGGGTTCATCTTTCTGTGACTCAACTTTCACAGGCATCGATAGGATTGACTCTTAGTGACTGATGGTGATATCATTCCTAATTTGGGAAAAGTGAAAGCTGTCTCATATGAGTGCCAAACCATATGTGTCTTAGAGAGGGCTAATGAAGGATTTAACTGCACTTCATCCAAGAGGGACCACGCGTGGGTGCTGGGTTCTCCCCATCCGGCTGTCTTTGTCTGCCAGGCATCCACAGGCAGATTTCACACCTACAGCCTATGTGTTTGTTTTCCAGTCTTCAAGCAAATGATCAGGAAGGAGGAAATTATTACCAAAGACCTTGATCTGCTTTTTCTCCACCATGTCTCTCTCCCTTGTGAACAGAAGGCAGTCCTGTCTGAAATCTACTGGCTTTGCTGGGTGTAAAATAAGGGCAGGCAGCCTGTGCGCTGTGCACTGCTGCTGCCCCTGACAGCACTTCACCTCTGATTGGCGTTCTTTGCGGCTTACCAGTAAGACTCCTGCTGGCAAGGAGATCCCAAGCCAGAGAAGAGTTGTCCCCAGCTTACTGCACACTCTCCAGCCCTGTCTCAGGGCATGAAAGGCTGCAAAGTCCTCCCCAAACTGAAGGTGTGAAACAGATGTGAAACAGAGAGCAACTGAATTGCACTGGTATGAAATGTAGCTGTCCTCAGGGAGGTGGGCATGCCAGTTGTCTTTCTTCCTGCCCGTCTGTGCTCTGCCTTGGAGGGATTCAGTAAAAATAGTTTCAAACAAAAAATGTCCTGAAGAAAAATACTTCAACATCCGTTATCAGGCACAAAACACTTTTAGCAGCTTGCTAATGGCTGTGGATATTGACAGGATACTTTGATCCTGCACAAGAGGTCAGAAAAGATTTCTGATGATATTATACTGATGAAAAGGGGGCTTCAGACATTCTTTATGGTACTGTTGCTCAGGGGACTACAAACAGCATCCTAGGCCACATGCACAAGTGTATTAGGATGAACAGGTGAAGCATCCAGAGGAAAGAACAAAGAGATGTTGTCAATTTACCCGATTATAAATCAGAGGCATGACAATACTTCAGCCTGCTTCTCTGAAAGTGGCTAAAAATACTGGAGGCTGGATTATGCTCCCCTGCTGCTACTCCTCTCACCATGGAGGAAGTGGAGGCTGGGAGCTTGCTCTCTGCACAGCCCAAGTGAGGGATATCCGCAGCATCTCATCTCCCCCCTCTTTGTGGGAGCACAGAGACCATGGGTGAGTTTTCCATTTGCACCAATGGTGTGAAAAACAGGGGCAGACTGAAAAGGATGCTAAGGTAGTTAGCAAGAAGGATGTAACACCCCATCAGGGTTTCCAGAAGTTTGATCTACCCGGCCCAACTAGATAAATCAAGTAACCTCTTGAGTCAAAAACACCAAGTTATCCCACGAACAGTCAAGCTTCATTTGGATCCTATGTTATTTAAATTTAAGCGTGAACTATAGCATATCTCATTAAGTTAAAAGTGCTGTTTTAGTATTAACCTATGGCCTGGAAAGGGATTTTTGGCAGGGGAGACTGGAGTTTTTTACTTTTACAACTTTTTTTTGGAGGGAGGGGGAATTGACTCTGAAACCAAAGTTTTTGGTTTTGGAAATATTCAAGTAAACCATGTAAATGTCATCACAGGAGAAGCCTTGTGGACTTAAAGCTAAGTGTGCGCAAAAAAATATTTGACTACTACATGAAATCTTTCTCTTAAAACTATCCAACAAGCAATACTTCACAGTGAAAATCTATGACAACAAACCCCAAGAAAATCTCCCCCCGCCTTCTCCCTTTCTTTGTCCCATCAGCTCTCACAAATGCTTTCTGCTACATTTTCTAGGGGAGCTCCTTCCATCCTCTCCATGGCAGGAACCATAACTCATACTTTTCTAGGTGGAGTTCTTGGTGGAGCCATTCTGATGATTCAGGACTAAATCTCAGCAAAAGTGTTTCTAGGACTTTTTTCTTTTTTTTCTGTTGTGATTTCTGTAAATGACTTTTTCCTGGGAAAGAGTTAGTGTGAATACACATCCCATTTAAGAACTTTTCAAAACATATTTAGAGTATTCAAGTGCCATTTCAGAACATTTAAAAGTTTCATTTTAAAATCACTTTTTAAAAATCATTTAAGCCTGCCCTCTCCGCCCCCTGAGCCTTCCTTCTCACTCCAAGTTTGACTGTGGATTCAAATACTGAGAATCTTTTACTAGGTCGAATTCATCTAATCTGGCCAGTGTTACTTACAAACTAAAATCCAGGCATGGAAACTTACCTGGCTTCTGAAAAAGATCAACTTTTCAGAATATGGTAGTGGTTTGCATAGGTAATACATATACTGCTATATACAATAAAATAAAGATAATACAATATAAGAGCAATGCTTGCTCTTACATGTTAAAGGCCCTAGATTCATCTTTTTTGACTGTGACGAGCATCCTCAGGCTGAAGTTCCTGTAGTAAAAGATGAACACAGAAATCCCTGTGTAAAATTTTAAATCCTAAAACAGACAGAAAGTTGAAAACAAACAATACATGTGACTTGGTCTTAAATTCATAAAGATCTGAGGAGGTATAAAGGTCAGATACAAAACGCAATGTTCCATGACATATCACAAGTTCAGAGTTTACAGCTGTGGCCCCAGCAGCACTTTTTTGTTAATCCCATTCCAACTTTATCAATAATTCTGTCTGAACTGCATGTACAAGCGCACCATTCTTTGAAGTCTGAAAACAAAATTGAGCCAAATTGTCTCTGGGCAAATTTCTGTCATCACAAAGCCCTGTGGAACTGATTTAAAGTCAATAGAAGCTTTTAATGAACAAGAGAAGTGGAGTGGCAGGGGGCACACAGGAGCAGCCTGTGCTACCCTTGCCTTGTTCCTCATTGCATGTTACACAATACTGGATTTGTGCAGTGAGCAGGAAGGAAAGGAAGCAGATGACAAAGGACACCCAGCAAAATGAGGGTTGGCAAAAAAAAAGGAAGAATTGAAAAAAAAAATGCTTGTCCCACTCTCATTGTGGATAGTACCATAACACAAGAGCAGACATTCTGGGCTAGGCAAAATGCATGCTGGTCTATTGCAGTGTTCAATATTAGCCAATAGTGGATGCTAACTTAAGTATAAGAAAGAGGTACGTACTGAAGGCAGCTTCACAGAGGTGAAACTAGAATGAGCAAAACAGTTCACCAACTTCACTGCTTAATATATTGAGTAGAATATGGCAAATACCGCTAGCATATTCAGGCAGGATGAATAGTAATTATGCCTTTGCTTTCTCTGAACTTCTGTTTGTGTTTCTTTTCTGTCACAACTGAAACTGAGCTAACAGAACTGCTGCAGACTGGGAGGATATTGCGTCCACAATAGGAGTGATGATGGTGATATAGTAGCCTAGAACTTTTCATGCAAGGATGTAAGATCATTATATGCTGTACATGTCAAAGATACAACTTTATCTCTCACACAATTGCAATTACCTCTAGGGTAGAAAAGGGGAGCCATTTAAAGGGACATAACACTATCCAATAGCTGAGGTTAAAAAGCAAAATGAAATTATGCTGGAACTGTTAGGTTTATAATGGTTTATAATTTCATTCTGCTTCCACTAAAGTCAGTTTGTCTATTTCAAGATGGGAGAATTAGGCCTGATGAAAATTCTCAGTAGAAGTTTGATTAAAGTATGACACCTAACATCCTACCAATAACAAGGAGCACTGCAGGAGCTGTGGAGACTACAAGATGACAAGATCTTAGTATGGGAAGTTCTACTTACAAGCTCTTGCTGGGAGACAGGCATAGGATGTAAATACTGTTTGCTGGATCAACCATAACCTGCTCTGTGTCAGGCTTCTTTGGTTTTTGCCCATCCAAGTACTGATTAGACCTAACTTTTCCTGACATCTGAAATCAATCAAGAATGCAATTAAATGGTACTAGAGTATCAATCAAGAATGAAATTAAACGGTACAAGAATTAAAAAGCATTACTGTTTCAGCATGTAAATTTGTAGAGATCTGTTCTGTCTCAGGAAAAAGAATTACTCCTCGACAGCTGGTCACTGAAAATTGTAAGTTTTAAAGCTATTGGTTGTTGGATGTACTTACAGAATGACCAATAAACTCAGAATTACAGCTGAAAATTCTGTGATGAGGTATTGATGAAAAAGATATTTTTTCCTCCAAAGATGTTGAGTTATTGAAACTAAAACTTCTGGTAGGCAGGGTCATTTCCCATGCATTAGACAGAGCATGCATTTGTTCAGAACAATCCAAGCTCAAGTCTCAAATCAAATCAGAAAAGAATTTCAACTTGGCATTTTCCCACAGACGTGTATGCAATCACCAGTTGCTTGCTTCTTATATCTCATTGAGCAGGTAAGTCTTAAGGTGTTGCATTCAAATAATTATTTATAACCCTGAGGTGCAAAATTTTTGATGATATCTGTCAACCAATACTACTTTCCAAGTTTTTCCTTAAAATCTTCCTTTCTTGCAAAGACTACAAAAAATTCGAGAGCAGGCAGTCAGCCAGTTTCCTGTGCCCCTAGATTGGCACACTGGCCAATGCTGTTTTGCTGATTTCCTATAAGTCTACTAGTTTGAATTGTCCTGTATATTAACTGAGATATTCAGCTTCTTAGGGACAGCCAGATTTTTTTCTAGATATTTGTTTTTAGAGAGGTTCCTGGCCCATAGTGCTGTGCAAACAAACTAGCAGGAAAACCATATTTGAGTAGGTACAGCTTACTTCCATTTTAGGCAGTTGCATCTCCTCAAAGCAAACCAGTGTTGGCTCTGTCTGCATTACTGGTCATTTCATTGAAGCCACAACATAGCGAACACACATCAACAGAACAGACCACAATTGGTTATCATTGCAGTGAAGATCTTTATGCTACTCTATAAGGTAACCAAGGCCTGCTGGAGAGGTCTGAAATGCCGCTTCTCAAAAGAGATCCTACTGAGAGAAGGGTGGCAAGTTAAATAGCTATTTCCACTGTTTTAACAGGAAATTCCTGACTCCGTTTCTTCCTCTTTATTGAAGCACAAAGTTCCAAAGATTCAAGTTTACTATCTATTTCTGGTAGGGGAAAAGAGGAATACTCTTAATACAGTTGTCCTATGTCCTAGCTGTCAGTTGGATGAAAAGAGCGCTTTCCTGAAGCCCTTGGTTAAATTTCAAAGAGCACCTGAAAAATCAGTAGCTAAGAAAACAGCTCTGAGATATTGCCAAGCTTGGAAACAAAAAAAGTCAAACCCACCAGAAGCCTGCTTTCCTAACACTTCCAGCTCACTTCTGTGGCCAAAAGCTACAAAATATAGGTTGGTTTTTTGGAACCCAATAATAACTATTTATAACTTTGTAAGTTTGTTTCAGAGTTTCAGTAGTGGAACTGCAAGTTAATACTAGGTGTTTACCCTAGTTATATAAATTTTTCAATTCCTTGCTTTGTATATATGCTCTGAGTCTTTTTTTCTTATATTCTCTAAATCTTTGAGCCATCAAGTTTCAGACCTAGCTAAAACCAGGCTATAGTAGTACAGCTATAAGAAGTTATACTACTTACAGAAATATTTCACCTGATAGAGTCCTTTTCTCATTCTTACAACAGCCTAATTTTTTTAACTTGTTTTGAGTGCCAAGCACCCAGCCAGAGCACATTTCTACTCATGTGGTATTCCTTAACTGTTAATTCCACTATATCTTTGCCTATTCACAACTCATTATATAAGATTAGTAACCTAAATCACATAGCACTGTTCCTACTCTGTGACTGGATGATGGTGAGTGCCCTGTTGGGGCACCAATACCTTATTTGCAAATAAAATAAGTTGTCACGTAGTGAAGAGCCAAACATTTGTGTGGGCAGATGTCCATTAGCACAAATGTTCATGGATTAATCACCAAAAGGGGTGTGAACACATTTGAATAGAAAAGCAATTTATAATTCATGCAAACATTTGTGAATAATTTCCTTAGCTTTTCTTTAACTTGGAGAAGGCTGAATGTTTTGATGTAGGACTCGTTGATTATTTCAGTGTAAAGTGGCGTATTAGAATTGAAATATAAATTCAAGTTTCAATGAGACATTTACAAGCAAACTTGCTTCACTGCTTGCAGATTGCGCTTTCTATTGCAATGATTATAAGAAAAAAGCATTTTACAAAGCACTGCCATGCACTGTACATCACTGTTGCACCTCGGTGCAGAAATCAAGGACCGTTCTGAGACTCCTTAAACTGATCAAACAACTTCTGTTTTCAAATCAGCACGCTCATTCACATGCTGTACATTTTAGTGGTATATTCCCATTGCTTATTATCTGCAGATGGGTGTACTATCCACATTGCTTTAGAAGGTAATTTCCATTCTCAGTTACTCTTAGCTTACTTATCAAGCATGCATTACGTCAAAGATATCGTCTGTATATCATTAAATGCAGCTTTGTAACAGAAGCTGAGACCTCTACCTGTGATTTACAGACTAAAGAAAACTCTTCTTAAACATGCAACCTTGTGGAAACAGGGTTCTCACATTTGCAAGACATAAAACATTGCAAGGACCCTGCCAGTTCAAATGGTCGTATGAGTTGTTTGTTGCTGGTGAAGTAGCTTGTTAGAGGTGTTTTTCTCCCTACTGCAGCCAAAGCCAGTTAGAGGGATAATACTTACTGCACATCATTTTAACAAAAACACGTAGACAAAAAAGCTGCTGGATTGAGTGTGAACATCAGAAAAGGAGCTTTAGAAAAACTTAGATTGGTATGAGAGCCTGTGCATTGCAGAAAACCATTTACTTGGATCCCGACACTAATATTTTGAAAAGCAGTTTGCAAGTATTAGGTGCTTGATCTTTGGAATAGCAAAGATTTACATAGAACTAAAGGTAGAGAATTAGATCCCTGGCACTGGAGATGTGCTTTTAGAGAAAAAATACTGAGGTTACATTTTAAATACGTATCTTACTATAATAACATAACCATTAGATATAAGCATCAACTGCTTTTCAAGCACAGCTGCTTACAATGATTACATATGACCTGACCTTTATAACAAATCCATGTAACCTAATGAAGACCTAGTGCAACAAATACAATATATAAATGAGAAAAGGAAGCATGAGGTCTAGCAAATCCTAGGAGCGTCCCTTTTTAGCATATTGCACTCTCTCTCCCCTCATTCTTTTTTTTTTCTTTTTATTTTTCCCTTTTCTTTGCATGATTTTAGTAATTAAAAAAGAGCAGAAGAATTTTAACAAAGTCTCTGAAGTCTTGTGTTATGCACGTGTCTTTCCCTTGCCCATGGGTATCATCAGCGTGAACTTAAATTTTCTCAGCAAGAAAGCACCATTATAACCTGCCAATACCATTTCTTTGATGATAATTTCTACTGCAGTAAATAAATCCTGTCCTTTTCTTAGGAAAAAAATGACACCTGCTAAATCACAGGCATGAAACCACCAGTAAGAAAAGCTCACAGCCTATCTCAGATCTTGCAGCTAAGGCAAGCATCCTGGGCAGTGATCAGATTCTAGGGGCAGCTGCCCTGTGGAGAAAACACAGAGAACAGCTATGTGACAAAACCCGTTGTCACTGATTAAAAACAAAGAAACAAACAGCCTCTCCACCCCCTTTAAGGTGTAGTTCATGGGTAGAAATACATGAAAGAGAGAGATAAGGCACACCAGAGTCGCCTGAGAGCTGGCCAAAAACACATTAAAGAAATCAAGTTGCAGGATGTGACAGACATCCCCATCTTCCACCCACGTGTTACTTTTGGCATAATGGTTTTGTTTCTTGCTGGTGCCCAGTTGTGATAAGACATACCTAGCAGCTATCATTCCCCCCCCTGTGTCCCACCCCTCCTTTCCCAACCCTCAAATCTCAGCGTCCACAAAGAAATAACCATGAGCTTCTTCACGTCTGACTTTCTCCTGTGAGATCCTTATACCTGGTAGGAAAAGTGCTCAAGGAGGAAAAATAATGCACTCTCAGGAAATAAAAAATACAAAGCCATATTGGGCTGGACAAAACAACTTTCTATTGCTAGACACAGCAATGAGATCAGAAAAAAGTTAGATTGTCATGTATGGTTGCAAGATATTATTTAAACACTGACCAGGAATGAGGGATGAGAGACAATAGAAGGTAAAAACAGGTTAAGTACATGAAGCCTCTTAAAGCCTTACTGAATTGAAATAAAATTCATTTTAATAGCATAGCAGAAAGAGATGTAGCTTTCTCTTTCTTTCCTTGTAATAGCAGCTGGCTTTATCTGACACTAATAACAGCTGTGTGTTTCTGGGTTATCAATTGCCAGGTAGGAGCAGTGCTCTGCTGCCTACAGAAAGTGCTGGGGATGTTTTTCCCTCCGGAGGAGGGGGATCCATGTGCCTCCCTGAGCCATACTCTGCTGGAACCAACAGCTGCAGCATATCATGAAAAGCTGCAGCACGCCTGCAGCTCCTGCCGGCAGCCTCTACCTCCAAAGGTCCCCAGTGTGAGCCAGCTGGAACCAGTTGCTGTGTTAAGATGGGAGCTTGTGCTTAGCTGTGCTGTTGGTTTAGGGCATAGGCGCTGAATGAAACACTATCTGACTCCCCACCATTGCTGAAAACACATGGTACTAGGGAGTAAAATGAGCTAAGGAAATATTCTGAGTGGAAAATCAGAGGAGATAAAAGCAGATAAAATGCCATAGTTGAAACTGTTGAGAAATGTTGAGGACAACTGGGGATGGTTTAAACCATCCTGCATGCTGAATCTGCTTGCAATAAATAGGGTGTATGTAACTTTGTATCTGACAAAAACTGCTTCTGAAGCACTTTATTTTTTTCAATACTTTTCAGGCCACAAATGAAAAAGGGTACAAGGACTTTTCAAGTGGGAAATAGTCCTCTTTTAGTTGCACAAATGAGGAGTATGAGAATGCAATTTTGCAGAGTTGTCTGGTGGATATGGAAAGCAAATTTTAGCACATTTCCGGGATCTCAGGGTGTTAAGAAGTGGCTCCTTTAACTAGACATGAAAGGGAAGAATGATACTGTTCACAGGCAGTTCCTTCACTCTTCCTAATTTTAAGACAACTCTTTGTATTTACTAAGTCTTTGTCTAACCATGGAAGAGCAGAAGGAGAAATTAGGGTTGCAGATGGCTGGGAAGGAGACTTTGCTGTGCTTCTGTGACAGATGCATTTCTATCCAGCTTGTACATCTCTTTGAAAGAGTGAACTCGGCAGAGAAGTAGTACGCAAAATAATTGCTGTAGGTCTTCAGAGAGCTACACAAAACACCACATAAACAGGTTAATCTGCCAGCTGGAGTCTTTCGAGAGGAAATTGTTTTAGAGATTCATGAGCAAGCCTTTCTTTTGCGAATCAGGAGGCAAAATCTTGATCACTTCTGTATCCATGGGAGAAGATTCCCCCCTTGAACCTGTGCAGGGAATAACAAGAGGACTCTGGCATTAGCTGAAGGATAGTGTGTCCACACTCAGCAGCAGCAACCCCAAGCGTGAAAAGAATCTCCATCCCTAACACGCAAGCCTGTGCGTTGCTCTGACCTGTCATTTTATAAAGGTTTGGGATTTTGAGAAGTGTCTATTAAGTATTTTTCTTAAGTGATGTTCCAGTAATGAAAGTCATGTACAGTATGATTTCTCTTTTTTGATATTTTAGTGTTGCTGTATTTCTTCTCCTAAATTAACTGTTTACAGGATTTTTTAACTTACTAAATACTAAAAACACCTTATGGATTCTTCTGTTCAGGTTTATAACTGTGTATAAGATGAATTACCACTTAATGCAAGTAACATGTCACAAACAAATCCTTTAGGAGAGATGGATGCTTAAAAAGCCCTGGGTAGCAGTTCACTATTTCAGCTCTGGAACTGGGTTCTGCAGTAAGACTGGCTATAGCATAACAGCCAAATTTTGAAAACTTGCTCTAATACTATTGAGATCTGGGTATCTTTGAAGAGCTGACGCTACACAGTTAGGCTCTTGCAGTAGCATAGCAATTCTTGACTCAGCATTTCTCAAGTTGCATGAAAAATAGTAGTTGCTTTCCTAAAAAGATACTATCGCTGTCAGGCTCTGAGAACATGGAAGCAGGAAGTATATGAAATATTTCATTTTCTGGGGGAAAAAAAAGGAAATTAAAAATGTGGTTCTCAAAATCTTTTGTGCAAGAAGGCGGTGGTTAAGGTTACACTCCCACAGCTTATAGGAAACTAGTGGGCGTAAATCATACAGTTATCTTCTGGCTTACTGCCACAGTCAGACAGGTGGTTCTTTGCAGCCCTAAAAGACATGAGGAAATTGGTTTACAATGCTAAGTATAGCTCATAGCTTCATTAACATTCCTTTACAGAAACTTCTAGGTAAGGACCTGCATAAAAGTTTAAGATTTATATATATATGTGTGTTTGACTTTCTCATGAGGTAGCTGTGAAAGTAGAGTTGAAGATTCTAACACTTCTAAATAACACAGAAGATGAGACAATTTAACCTGTTCAGATCTTGCAAGGAAAAAAGAATTTAATTTGGGAAACAGAGTTCAGAACCCTGATGCATCATAATCTGAAATCATAGTCTCAAATGATGGATTGCTAAAGGGTTAAATGAGTGTTAGCTAAATTTTGTGTCTCTAATATTTCTGGGATTATATTCTGCTCCATTCATTCTTGTTTTCCCCGGGGGAATTATCTGTCCTTCTGCTGCTTCAGGCAAAGATTTTCCCCAGGCTGTTTTCTCACTATGGTAATGGTAGAAGGCACAATTGGGACTTTGTCCAAAATACATCCTCTTGGGTGTAAATTCCCATCCTTGGCCCCGCTGTGCTGCCCCCTCAAATGGTGTAACAGAGCTTCACTTCCTGGGGTTTTACATTCACAGGAAAGTATGTGCTGGCAGCTTTTCTAGCAGCCAGACAAAAATATTAAACGCAGTTTGAAGCTTCTCAATTGTTTCTTCCAGGGTATATTGCCTTTCCCTTGTTCCTGTAGATTATATATCTGTGCTATGTATTTACAAAGATGAATATGAGTGAAAATTACAAAACATGTAATTAGGAGAACAAAAGTCAAAACTCTTATAGTACTGAAAGGTCAACATTACACTGAGATAAATAGAACCATAAAATCATAGAATGGTTAGAGTTGAAAGGGACCTTAAAGATCATGGAGTTTCAAAACCCCTGCCATGGGCTGACACACCTCCCAGTAGAGCAGGTTGCTCAAAGCAACCAGCCTGGCCTTGAACACTTCCAGAGATGGGGCATCCGCAACTTCTCTGGGCAACCTGTCCCAATGTCTCACCACCCTCACAGGGAAGATTTTCTTCTTAATATCTAATCTAAATCTCCCCTCTTTCAATTTAAAACCATTACCCCTTGTCCTGTCACTACACTCCCTGACAACGAGTCCAGTTCCTCCCCGGGTCTCCTGTAGGCTTGCTTCAGGTGCTCAAAGACTGTTATAAGGTCTTCCTGGAGCCTTTTTTTCTCCATCCTGAACAACCCAAACTCTCTCAGCCTGTCTTCATAGGAGAGGTGCTCCAGCCCTCTGATCATTTTTGTGGCTCTCTGCTGGGCCTGTTCCTACACGTCCATGTCCTTCCTATGTTGAGGACTCCAGAGCTGGACACAGTACTCCAGGTGGGGCCTCACAAGAACAGAGTAGAGGGGTAGAATCACCTCCTGCAACCTGCTGGCCACACTTCCTTTAATGCCGCTCAGGATGTGGTTGGCTTTCTGGGCTGCCAGTGTGCACTGCCTTCTCATGTTAAGCTTCTCATCCATGAGTGCTCCCGAGTCCTTCTCAGGGCTGCTCTCCAGCCATTCTCTGCCCAATCTGTATTTGTGCTTGGGATTGCTATGTCCCAGGTGCAGGACCCTGCACTTGGTTGAACTTCATGAGGTTTGCACGCACTCACCTCTCAAGCCTGTCCAGGTCAGCATCCCTTCCCTAATAATGATCTAATGATCTTCCCTAAAAACATGATCTGATCTATTTTTCACAAGTTACAATTCTGATGACATCAAATTCATTTTTAATTGGTTAATCTTTGAGACAGATGATATCATTATTTGATGCCAATTACACCACCTTACAAAACATTGACCCTTCAGAAGCAATGAGTCTTGTTTCTCATACAATTTATTCTTTTGAGCACACATATTGAATCTCAGTCAATACCAGGGAAAAAAATAACTAAATAGTGGACTATTATTTTCCCTGTTGGAGAAATCAAGAGGTGAGGGGGGAAAGGTTGTTCAATAAGTAACATGGTTTGCCACCAATTGGAATGATTCTAGGAGGAAGCAATCTAGCTTCTAACTGTTCTCAAAATGTAACACCTTCCACCCTTCAGTATTTAAGATCTTTAGATTCTATTATCCCTGTATATGTATGGTCACTCAATATTTACATTGTAAAATATGTCTCCACTTTCGATTATGTTCTTTGCCTGATCAGCTGATTCAAATCATATAACTTGATCTAGATACTGTACACACTTGGATACTTCACTGAAGTAGGAAGTGGTGATTATTTAATACTTTTTCTAAAGGTTTTCTAAGTGTTTGCTGGAAAGGATTTACTATTCTGTTCTTAACCTGAAGGATAGTTAGAGGCCCAATGCCAAGGTAATCAGTTGTAAAGTAAGTCTTGATACTTACTATGTGAAAGAATCCAGTAATTCTTTATGTGAGAGAAAATGTATTTGTCTAAGAAAGAGAAACAGATTTTACAGAGAATTAGATCTATACACTTCAGATCTGAATTGTCATTGAAATCTCTTCAAATAGTAATTAATTACACTGAAATCAGAAGTTTAGTATTAATCCATTGAACCTTAAGCAGCTGCACTGACTGACTAAATTGCCTTGCCAAAATGCCAAAACTCCTGACGTGTGGAAACCACTTCCCAGATTTAAAGGGAAGGACATACTCCTTGTCTATGCTGTTCTTAATCACTCTTCAGAGACATTGTCAGGATAATTACAATGTAAGGAGAAATATTGCTTCTCATTAAGCTTATGAAGCTTCCATGTAAAACTTTGACCAACAAATAATACCTAATAAAAAGTATAGCATGAAAATACAGAAGAAATATTAATAATGAATCAGACCGGAGCTCTTTCAGACCTATCTTTATAATTTAATCTTATATTCTAATTTATAATTATTAATTTTATATTTATAATTTTTCCTGAGTGTGTAACTGGGTTTTTTTCCACCTATATTTAGTATTTTGTAATGTCTCAAGAAACAATTCTTAGTTTGCTAACAATTGTCTCTTTAGCATCACGTGGAAACATTGAGACACATAGAAAGCAGGATCCTGCTCTCATTAGACATAATGAAAAATTCCAAGGTGCTATCTATTGACAGTGGATAGCCCCATTAATGCCAACACGAGTATGAGATTATAAGCATCGTACATCAAAAAGGGACTCCTTTGACTGTTACAAGTGCACAAAGCAAGGCTTGCCTTTCTTTGTCTCAAATCTACTTGGAGAAAAAACAACTGATTAACAGAAGTTGAAATATATGCAGTGATATTCTTTTGATGCAAGTTACTAAATGTCAGGTGAGAGGTTCAGGTGGCCTTAGGAGGATATTTTCTGCTGTTTTTTGATAATTTTTTCTGCTGCTTTTTTAAAAAATTTCCTCATTTTCTCATTACTTCACAGACAACAGTGAAGAAAGGTTTTATTTTAGGAGCTTCAGTATCTTCTGTCATTGCTTTTTTGAATTGAGTCTCCACTGAGCTCTTCTACATATGTAACAGATCAGTAGAAGCAATTGTCTGTCAGCCCTGAAGACAAGAGAAGAAATGCTGTTGCTGGGGCAATTTATGGTCTACAGGGAAACGGCACAATAGACCATAGAATTCCACAGTTGTAGATTTGAAGAATGGTTAAAATAACTGGAAAATATTAAAAGTGTGTTTGTTAATAGAAATAGAGTGAAGAAAAACAATTAGTGAATCAGTCATTTTACGTGTGAGGTTCCATAACAATATATGTAGAAAAATGTATTCAGAGGTATTGAGAAATTCTCAGATTTATTAATACTCTGAGAACTTTCAGCATTTTTATTCTTGTCAGCATGGAGTCAGTCAATGCTGCTTCTTGCTCACAATATTCTTAGCAAGGTACAATCTGGCAGGTTTTCATATTTCTGCGATGTCAAAAAAATCTGTGACTTGATGCAGAATCTTTCTGTGATGTTTCTCACAGTCAAAAGGGGACATAGAGAAAATCCCTTCCAGCAAGAAGTCTTTCCCAAGAAATACAGGATCAATTATGTATTTTATTTTTTTTTATTGCCCAGAAGATAGTCAAGAAAGAGTATATATTTCTGCTAAGTACTAAACAAAGAGCATGACAATAGTGTCATTTTTAAAGAGCATACTACCTAAGTAAAAGACAAATCAGAGGCCTGGATCCAGAGCTGTGGGAAGTCCAAGGGAGCTATGAAACCAGTATTGGACCATGTGAGGAGCAGCAGCCTCAGCATCAGCTGCCTCCAATCACTGCAAGACCTTGGCTTTAAATTAGGAACTCCATTACTCTAATTTTGAGCCACCAGTTAGGCCTTGGGTAATTTTTTCAGCTTCAGTACTGTTAGTGAAGTCAATCTGTATGATCATATATGCAATATAATGAGGTAAATATTAAACAAAAAGGGGTGAAAGAATTGGCTGGTTTAAACATTCTAAAATAGTAATATTTGTGCAGCAAAGGGGGCATTAAAATTGTGTTGCATTGTAAATGAAATAATTTGTTAAATGTTAAGTTGATTGTGTTAGCAAGTACAAAACTTAGTAAGCCAGTTAAAGGTAATTTAGGGATATTTACCCTTCTGCTTGACAATGGAGGTGCCCAGGGATGCAAAATACTGCATCAAATTTTGTCAGTGATTTACATAAGGGGCAGGATTTTTCCATCTTCCACTATGCTCAGTGAACACCATTAGTTATAAACTACACCTTTGTTAATATTTTATCAAAATCTAAACATCTTAAAAAATAATTATATGGAAGAAACTGATTTAAGCAGTATAAAACACTTTTTCCTCCTATTCTTTAAGAAGTTCTCTGAAAACAAAATGTGACTTGATTGTTAATTCCTAGAGTAATTTTTGCAGTTACTTTTTCTTCTTGCATAGATCACTTCAAATGGTGCAAATAGGTATTTCAAAACGAGGTTAATTCTTTTTTTATTTTTTTTTTTTACTGGAATACAATCATTTTGTAGCCTGAAAAGCTTTTAATAAAGTTTTAAAATTGCATTTAATGAGTATATCCAGCAATATAAAGTCTTCTAGCTCCCTCTGTTACAGTGCAGATGTAAAGAACATTGTCAGTGAACTAGTATGCTGAAATAATTTCAGGCTATAGATGTCCTATATCAATAAACTGTCTAAAAGTTTAAAAGAAAGTGGCTTTCTCTACTTATGTCATGCTGTATTCAAAACTAATGTTGGACAATCTGGAATTATTGCTCACATTGTACTTCAGAAGAAAGGCTGACAAGCTCTTGTTGAATAGCCTAAGAACCTGTATTCTCAGAGGGGTTTATTAGGACTTCTGTTCATTGTTTCAGATTAAGTCTCTTCACATAAAATAAGCAATCCTCAGAGGGCCTCCACTGTATTTGGGATTTATAAACTATACCCTCATCATTGTGAATGTTACTATTTAAGGAACTGAGACTGTATAACACTTGGACAATAGTTTCTCAGAGTCTGCAAAATGTGGATTTACAATAGAGAATATATTTTTCTCATTTATAAACATCTGGACAAACCCATACGCTGTCTAGATCCCACAGCAAATTAGGGTCTGATTTTTAATTAAGTTTGGCATGCATCGGAGAGATACATATGTTCAGCACATGTTTTTACCTTATACATCTTTTGCTCCATTACCTACATATTGTTCAAAATGAGCTCTACTGCTGAATACAAACTGTCTGAATTGCCTCACTGAAAAAATTCACAAAATGAGAAAAAATTCACAGCTTTGTCAAAATGGAGCCATGATTTTTCTAAAAGAAAAATGTTGGGGAAAAATGACTGAACTTGTAAGAGGATTATAATTATTTGCCAAACCACGGATTTTGAAACCTCATACTCAAGCTAAGTTCACCAAAACGTGTTAATTTCTCCCTCGTGTTTGAGGATCTATGCAGCTCTGCTCCAGTGATACTGGAATAATTTCATTGTTCTGAATTAAAAAAACAAAATAATGTTTTCATATAGTTCTGATGTGATAAAGACTCAGAATTTAAAACCTGGAGTTCTTCAGCTTTGAGAATTATGATTGTAGGTCCAATTATAGCAATATCTCTCTGGGAGAACTTTTGGAAGTGAGCTTTATGACCTTGAGTTGCAAAAGGATGGGTGTAAATCACAACTCTTTAAGTCTAAAATGTGCTGCACACATCCTGTCCTGGCTCTGCTCCCTGGGTACACATGGAGCTGCAGGACAGTACTTTCCAGAGAACTCTGCTTGGACCAGGGCAAATGGGATGATATTTCCCAGGACTGCTAAATCTCGCATCCTTACAAGAGCAAATAGAGATTTGTTTGTGACCATGTGGGTCCAGAAAGGCAGGACTGTACTCTGTACTGGGAATATGAGCTGTCCCCTTATTATGCTAATAGTAAGAGAAGGAAACCATGACATTGAAGATGAGTACCTGTTGGTAGCTTTCACTCCAAAAATCTAGTCTCATGAGAAAGAAGATTTAGATGTCTTGAGGGAAAAAAACTCAACACCAAAACCCCCCAAAATAATTTGTCTATGTAATCAGTTAGGCTGCTTAAAATACTTCAAGGGTGAGGGAGAAGCCAGTATGGCAGATTTGCCATGGACACTGGAGGTAGCCCCAAAAGTAGATCTTCTATTTTTGTCCTCCTCAGCTCTCCTACCAGATCCTCTGCAACCCTGAGAACAGGAATGTTGCCCAGCACATGATGTCCTAAGCAAGGAGATAAAAAACTTAGAGATTTAGTTTGGTGAGCCCTGTCACCTACAAAGAAGACTGGAAGGAAGTTCTGCTTACGAAGAAAGATCAAAAAAAAAAAAAGAGAATTGGTGTGGTGCAAAAAAGTATTCAGCTGATATGGGAAAGTTACCTGAGTTACTAAGAGACACCACTGAATACAGAAGTGAGATACACGGACAGGTCTTTGTGCTAATGCAGAGCACACAGCTAGGACCATGCACACCAAACAGGAGCTTTGCCAAAGAACTTATGATTATAATTTTTTTTCCCCAGTTTCTTGGTCTTAACCACAAGTCTACACTCAGCTATGTTTGGTAGCTGGATGCACCTCATTTTATGGAGAGCAACCCTTTTACCCAGCTCTTGAACATCCCACTTTTCAAGTCCCAGGGAAAGTGAAAACACTTCCTTCAGTGGATTCTCCCTCCCCAACACTCCAGTCACATCCCTTAACTTGAAGTGATAGTTCCTTGTTTCTAGGGGAAACAACCAAGGAGACATCTCTAAAAACATGTTTTTGATTGGCATAGCAGAAACATAAATCTGGTCAACTTGTAAAGGTTTACATCCCATATGCTTACACTGTTCCAGAGTTTGCATCCTTTAAAAGTAAACAGAGCTTAATGTTTGTTTTTTCTGAGGAGTAAAATATGAACAGTTTGCTGTGGTATTTTTCATATATGATAGTAAAAGTTGTTTGAGACAAAGGCTTGACAAATCTATGCATTTTGTTAACATAGAATTGTCCTAACAATTAACATCTGTGAACAGGGTGATTTTCTAGAATGTTCTGTAAAATTTGTTTAAGTTTTCAAACTGCTTTGGATGACTCCATCTCTGGCCTCTTTCTATCAGTGTAATATCCTTTTTTTTTGACATAGGTGCAGTATACAGTAGGAGAGACCAGGACAGACGTTCAAAAAAGTCCAGTGAACTTCCTTTCTTGACTCTTTCTACCTATTTGAGCTAGCAATTTTCTGCTGTCCAGTTATCCCTTTAAAAAGTCTACTCCACAGAATAGTGGAGTGTGTAAGCCTCTTCATACGGCATCAAAACATTATACCATTACATGTACTATGATGCATACTAGATGTACATATTGTACACATAGGGATGTACTGCACACTGTACTAAATTTATGAATTATCAGGTGGTCAAATGCCATATTTTGCCACAGAGTGTGGTGATGTTGAAAAGAAGCTGAGCTGCTAAGAAAGCTCTGGTTTAGGGGAGCTACATCCCTTATGCTCTGTATTTCTCATCTCATATCATCTCATCTCTTACTTGTGACACCTGGTTGTCATTGCAACACACCCCCCCAACCCCTTCCAAAACACCCCAACACCACATACTTGTTGAATTGTAAGGAAGTGGCTAAGAATTGGCAGCAGGCATACAGTATTCTAAATGAAACTGAATCTAATAAAAAAAAGTCCATATAAAAGTATGGCTTGCAAAAACTTCTCTTGTAAATCATGGCCTAAATTTAAGAAGGAAGAGTATGGGAGGTGGACAATAGGCAAGCAACAGCCAGATCCAAGGGTGAGGCTAGAGGGGAGGGAAACAGAGATTTAGAGTTTAGGACCTAAATAGGGAAAAGGGTTCAATTGCAGAACTCAGCAAATTTATGAATCTTTATGATTTCTGGGAAAGAAAAGATGACAAAAGGGATCATATATTTCTGGAGACAGCTTACATTCAATTCAGAAAACAGCTCTTCTACCAACTTTGCCCCAGACAATTGTGTCTCCAGCACAATCTGAACTGATGCAGCTATTCAGTGAATAGTTCTTAATTTTAGTAGCCTTACTTTATAGTAATTTGTACTATGATAATTATTAGCTTGTATAGCGCATGATCAGTCTTTGTAGAAAAAAAATACCAAGTAAATACACTATTTCACTATGTTTCCCAAGAATGGAATAATTTCTTTTTAGCATTTAGCATTTAACCTGCTAAATGAAACTATTTTCACATCAAGGTAACAGTAGTTTGCTTTGTGTCAATCCTGAAAAGTACAAGACAATCCTCTCTCTTCTGAAGCAAATAAGAAGCTGCTTGTTTAACTTTCCTCTTCTGCCCATGCGTAAAGTGAACATCTGAGAAACAACCACAGAGCAAAACTGGATCTCCACTGAATAATTTCTCAGCCTGTTCTTTTTCATTTGGAAAAGTGCAGAGCTGCCTGTTGGGAAGACTCTGAGACAAAGAGGGTCTATAAACCAGAAAGGCATGTGGCATTTTTGCCTGGCATGAATCAGCTGAGACCCATCTCCTTCAATTGCCATGAGCAATTGTAGTTCTCTGCAATTCTTTATCCTTTACTGTAATTCTTTCTCCACATTGCATGCTAACCAGAAAGATTTGAAGATACCATGTGTTTCTAAGTAACTTGCATTACTTAGGATAGGGATAGAATTCATTAACATTTCCTCCTTTTCCCATTAGCAGCTTCTTTTTGCACAGAATGAATGTAAAACTGGATATAAAAGACATTACAAGTAATATTTCATGTGTCCTTTTAGCTGCTTTGAGAAACACAGCTGCTTTACAGTCTCTCAGGACCACTGCATTTATGCTCCCAGCACTCATCTGACAAATAGATACTTAATAGATACTTCCAAAGATTCTCTTGATATTTTAGGAATCTATAATAGGAAAGTATAATTGATGCTCACAATAACTGGTAAAAGATTAAATAATTGTGTAATTGTTTCAAAAATCATGTATTTAATACTTTTTACAATGACAAAGACTTAAAATAATAGGGTTACTTTACCTTATGTTTCATTCATGAGGTTAAAATACATATTTACTTTTTAGAGGATGCAGGAATTTCTGGGACAGAAGTGTTCCCAAGACACACTGCATTTTCTCATCTATTGGTCTACAGTAAACACTCATATAGTCAGGGAGGGGGGAGTTTGCTGCTTTTTTTTTTTTTATTTTTATTTTAGATTTTTTTGAGTCCTTAATGAATGCTGTAAAAATGATACGAA
Source organism: Nycticryphes semicollaris (assembly GCA_013400055.1). NCBI lineage: Eukaryota > Metazoa > Chordata > Aves > Charadriiformes > Rostratulidae > Nycticryphes > Nycticryphes semicollaris. The sequence continues at coordinate 304,541 of VXBJ01007380.1, forward strand.
AATCCCTAACTCACAAGACTGTTGTGAGGATTAATTAGTGAATGTTTGTAAGATGCTTTGAAGATGAAAGGTGTGATGTAAATGCTCATTTTTTATTATTACTATCTTCCTAATCTTAGACATATTTGGTTGATGTGGAAGTGAGTGATTGATCTTGCTAAACAGAGGTATGCACAGTGGGAGATGGGCCTTTGCAAGATTCGCATTAATAATTCTCCCTATGAGTCTCATCTCTGTTCTGAATCTCTCCACCTCCACGAACCCTCTGCGTGGCTTTGACAGTGCCCTTCAGACTAAATTGCTACACTACTGCAATCTCTGGGCCTGATCCAACAACCCATGAAATCAAAGAAGATTTTTCCATCACTTTCAGTGAACTGGACAAAAGGTCAAAAAAGAGGTTTTTATGCAGTATTTTGGAAAATAACTAAATGACAAAAATCTGTTTTCTGAAAACTGCCCACATTTGCTCTCTGCATGATTAGCTTGATACATACTGTCAGGTTTTGTCAGATGTGTCAGATCATATTCATATCATACAGTTTCCTCTGTGCACAATAATTTGATTCTTTGCAGGTCTGTTCAGCTGTGAATCTGTAGCTGTCTGTTGCATTAAATTATGTGCAGTTTTAGCATCAGTACACTATATTACATGGGGCAAAACATTTTGGTGCTTAGGGCATGAGAGCAGTTTGGTTCCCACTCCTACGGCACATGAAAAAGTACTCTCTTCTCTGCGAGGCAAAGGCTCTTGCCTCCCACTGCCTTCACAACTCAGCAGAAGCTGCAAGCCAAGGCCAGCTACATTTTATACACTTATCTCTGTCAGCTGTACCTCAGAAATGTCCCGATGCTGGAAGCTGCTCCTCTCAACTTTCTGATTGCGAGGACACACCGTGGGTAGTCACCACCATAACGACTGTGAAATCAAAGGTTTGCTTAGAATTGGGCTCCCTTTGACTTTACCAACCATGCCAGCACAGAAAAAGGTTTTCCTGCCCTAAGCCTGATTCAGGATATGATTGCTTAAATAACAGTGAACAGGTACATGACAACATTTGTGAGATACAGCAGGGCAGGAAAGTATTAAGCAAGAAGAAACGTAGGAAGCTCTTACTTGCAAGTACCATTTCACATCTGTGCATGCTGACAGTGTGCTACAGGCAAGTATCAAGTAGGAGGTAACAGATTTGGTTAGCTGACATTAAAGCTAGAACAGCTCGGACTAAAATAAAACCTGTGTTGTTATCGGCAATGGCAGTTATCCAAGGACTGTGATATATTCTCTGTCACTTGCCATTTTAAAAGGCAGTTTAGATAGTTTGTGTTCATCCAAATGAAAAAGTGAATCCTAGGCATTCCTATAAGGAGGCAGGCTCCCTTCACCACTGGAGCATCCAGGAGTGCATACAGTGAAGTGTAATGCATCGGGTATATTAATTACTCATCATGACTACCACGCAGAGGTGACATTTATCAGGACATAGCTCGATGAATACCAGTTCTCATGGACTATCATAGCGTGTCATCCTACTAAAAACTGAGATACAAACCAAATCCTTTCTGTGGCAGTTGATGATTGGCTCAACTGTGAACCGAGTTCTCTTCCTCTCAGTTTGGAACAGGTTAGCTAGCTCCATTGTGTAAGGGAACAGGATTTGAGCTGCAAAAGACAAGCCAGTAGAGAGACTGCTCTGCACCTGCACGTATGGCAGATTGCATCCATATAGAGCTGTACTGGTGCTCTGGGAAACACAGAACATGTAGACCCAAATCTAGAAAAGGTTTCTGTGTCCCCAAAGCAGGTGTGCTTTTTTTTAATTTGTGACTCCCAGGTGTCATGGTAAACCTTTTGGGATGTTCTAGAGCCTCAGATTGTGGAGTATTAACAACTACCAATCAAGCAGCAGAGTGTGGGGCCACTGTAGGCACTTATAGTGGGAGGTCTTACAAGAGCAAAATTTTCACTTACATTTTTTGTTGACTCCTTTGTAAATCTATGATGAGTTGTGGAAGTTTTACATCATCGGACCAGGAAGTAACGTAACTACTTTCAGTCAGTGTGGGTTATTTGGTTTTGGATGCTTCTGTCATTAAAGATACATAGCTATACCAGGACAATCATTGAGATGTTTTAAAATCCCGTGTAGTGAATACATCGATAAATGTTAGACTTGATGCTGCACTTAGAGAAGTTAGTACCCAGCCAATAAGTTTCATGAAAACTCTTATCTGTCTTAATGAAGGTCTAAGGTGCTGAAATGGGGGTAGAAAACACTTAAATCACCTCTATACCTTCACAGATCTGGGACTTAATTCATAACTACACCACACAGTAAAATAGGATTAGCCTCATTATGAGCTTCCATTATTACTCTACAGCAGAGCGTACTCCAAGAAAAGAGGCAAATAAGCTACTCATGGGGTCTTCAAATTTTCAGTGGCTGGAGTCACTGTCATCATGTCCTGGCTGTGTATTGTTAAGTTTTAAATGTAGCCTTTCTTCATTTGATCAGCCAGATTTCTGTCTGCCATTAATAGAAATGCCATTGGCATTGTGAGTCAAGTTTGTCGTCAAGTTTGTCATCAAGTTAATAAGCGTTATCTGTCACCATTATATTTTTAGTTTAAAGATATGACAACTGAGGGAAATGACACTGCAAGGGCTGAAATATTTGTCTTCAATGCTCCTTAACCTAGTAATATATTATCCTGAAGTGCCAAGGAACCACATGAATATCAAAGCTTAAGCTTCTATGTACTCAATATTGAATTACCGCCAATCTGGAAAAGATTAATTATTTGAATTTAGAGAGGGACAGCTTTGCTGAACCTATCTGAGCACATTACATATAACCTTTTTCAGCTATCATAGGAGAGCCTAGACAGACCATTCTCAGTTTGTTTGGATTCTAAATGAGATTGCTGACATTAAATACCGGTGCCAAAGAGAAGAATTTTGTAGTAACCACCTGTAAGATTGACAAAGCTATATGGCATCATCTCTAAAATAGCTATCATTCTCAAAAATCTTATTAGCAGAAGTCCTCTTTGAGCAAAGGAGTTAGGCATTGGGACTTAAGTATGATAATAGACTCGTGATCCTTATCTGTGCCTCAAATCCTAGTTATGATAGCATATATATAGCCTGATAGACCAAACCTGTCCTTCAGACCACAAAAGTTATGACTCTAATGTAATAACAGTTCTTAGAAAAATTAATAATTACATTCTGGTGACTTAATGCATGTAATTACTGAAATTATTATAAGTCCCAGTAAAGATACTACGAGATGCTTTAAAGGAAAATAGTCATATATAAGAAGCACTACAGTGCTACAGATTGAAAATGACTTTTAATCTATGCACATGGATGTGCTGTGCATGGGAGAAGCTCTGTGGGAGGAGTGTGGAGGAAGGAAAAGGCAAAAAATCAAGGGACTGTATGGAAAAAAAGGACTGTTTCCATTTTTCTGTGTAAGTATGCAACTAATTCACCTCAGAGTCTGAGAGCCTGCGAAACAGTCTCTAAATCTTTTGCAGAACATCTGTGCTAGAGATGGGCAGACACAGCCATTTGAATCAGTTCTGCATTTAGAAATTTATTACCACCTGCAACAAGTTTATCACACATTACTTTCCCCAGAAGGTAAATTATAAGGGCAAAACACATAGGACATGGCAACTGTATGTGAATAAGTGTCATTATATTTTATTGCATTGCTGGCAAAGCTTCTGGTGAATTCAACTCGTGTTTATTTAGGTTATGCGTTGTATGTGGGTTTGGATGATGGATAGATCCTCCCACAAGGTCCTACAGAAAACACAAACAAAATACTCCACTGAGTGTGGAACTGAATTTTACAGGGATTAAGCGAATAAAAGGACACATGATGCAATTTTCCATCTTTTGATTGAATACTACAGAATGAACTCATCAAATCTCCTTTTTTCCCCAGTGCCTGACTGGCTTTATTCCATGTACTGTAGAGAAATATTGCAAAACAGGACAAATGAAGGTATAAAGAGGTGTAGGCCATAAGTTTATATCTTTAATATGCATAAGTATGATATATGTGACAATTATAGTTACATATAGTTTATCACATAAATACGTTATGCAGTGTTGCCCTTCAAATTGGACTGTTAGTTGCAGTTATAATTTGTATGCATTTACTCCAGCAGTTATGTTAAAAGACGACACTGCTCCAAAAGTCTTTGCCTGTCAAGCATTCCCTGGTACCCAAAGTAAAAGCATTTCCTGAAGAAGCTGACAGATCTAATGAAATAATATTTGTTACCATGCTTTCTTCTCACTGCTTTCTGTTTGACACATTTTTTTACCTTTCATATTTACTTCTATGCTATATCCATGTAACTGATCAATGACTATTACATTCCGTGTTTTAAGACTACAATTAGCTATATGCCCCAGAGAAGTTCTCTCATCCAGACAGAAGATAAAAATATGGAATAGAGAAAAGAGAAAACAGCAGTTTGATCAAAAGACTTTCCTTTATTCAGCTCTTTCACTCCTTGTTGTATTCATCTGATAACATACAAAAGTTCACAGAATCATAATTTTATTATTGATTTGAAATAGGATGTTTTCAGAAACATTCACAAGTTTTTTTTCTAGTCATCACAGAAATAATAGATATCTCCTGGGCAAGTTCCCACATAGTAAGTTATGTCCAACAACGATATTGACAGAAGTCCCGCTGGGGGTCACTGAGAAAAAAAGGATGTTTAGTTGACTTTTTTTTTCTCCCAGGGATCTATTTTTAGCATTTATTTTTTTTAGAAATGCTAAAATTTTTAAAAATTTATTGATAACATTTATTTTTTACCAGATTCACTTCCTAGAATAATTTTAACGTTTCTTGTTTATATATTTTGACTAAATAAATTTAAAATACATAGTCTGTTTTTGCTTCTGCTGATGGAAACAAGGAAAGTCTCGTTCATATGAATGCAAACATGATTATGTATTGATGTTAAACATATTCTCTTATTCTTGTCAAGGGGACATTATGAATTTCTGTTATGGATAAATTTAAACTGTTCATACAGCTACCAAATTACTTTAATGATTGCTTAGAAACTTGTTCAACAGAAACAGTCACACTGTGACTTTTACCAAGGCCAAAACATGATTCACTTCTCTGTGTTTTGGCAGTCCTTACAATTACAATTAAGTATTGTATATTTTTAAATAAAGTGTTTAGGGTTTTTTTTTCACCAAAAGCCTACTCTAAAGACAGTTTTACTGCAGTTTCATGCACAGCAAGGACATTTTAAGAACAGTAGCTAAAATATGTATCTGCCATCAACATTAAAATATTTTTTCAAGAAGTCTGAATGTAAAACTTATGACAAAGCAGAAATTAAATCTGATTTTGGTGACATGATGCCATTAAGTATAAACAAGGCATATTTTATTCAGGAAAATATTTCCAGTGATCAGAACAGTCTCTTCCCAGGCCAAAGAAGAGGAGAGCACAAAATGCGGCAGATGTGCACAGAGTGCCTTAAAGGAAGGTATCCAGAAACTGCACCTGCAGGTGTTCTGGGAAAAGTAAATATTCTGACCAGTAAATGTGTCAAAATCTTCTTGCTGCTCATAAAATTATGCAAATTACATTATATGATTTTGTAATTCAGACGTGAATTTTGACATTTTTAAATTCCCAGTCAGACACGAGGTTTTTAGTAGCATATTTGTTGAAGTATTTTTCTCTCTATCTTAATGAAAATGGTTTCTTTATTTTCACCCCGGAAAACCTCTTAAAAAAAAAAAAAAAAAAAAAAACCAAAACAAAAAAAAAAGATGTTTTAGTTGGTATCCCTTGAAGTTACTCTATTACAAATAAATCTTAACCTTGGAATTTGCAGTTTGAACTCTTGAGCATGCATATATTGCACATATCCACTGATCCCCTGGAAAACAGTGCACATCCAAACTCACTTCATATGATGCATTTCTTCTTTTAAAAGGCAGGTGGTGACTATTGTTACCATATTTTGATACAAGGATCTGATTAAAAGTTTACTAAATCGAAGGGAAACCATTTAGAAGAGCTCAGGTCAGGCCCCATAATTCTTGGCTTGGGTGAGAATAACAAACCTGCCCTTGGAGCTTAGGTCAACACAGAGTAACATATTAAAGATAAAAATTCCTTGTTCCACTTAGAAAAAAAAATCAGTAAATTTTTATGGGTTATTATCACATACAAGGACACTTCAAATTTGAACAATAAACTGACAAAGGACTGGAGCATTTAATATCTGATTCAAATAAATTTTCCGCTATTTACAGCTATTTCTTCTTGTCTTCTAAAATTTGTCCCTATATCATAAGAATATATACTTACTTTAAAGTCTTTTTTTTTTCAAACGTGTTTGTAGTTACTCTTGCCATTTCATCTCAATACCCTACAAAAATGATGATAGTAAATACTAGTTGTTAGTCAAGATGTACCCTTTCCTCTTTTGTTAGTATAAGGCAGAAATACTGAGAACATCAACAGAGAAATGTCTCCCGAAATCAACAGCAAGTTCTCACCTTTTTATTGTACAAATATTTCACACTTGATTTGCAGATTTACCAGATGGAAGAAATAAACTGACATTTGGAATAAATCTGTAATTTCACTATTGTTTTATTGATATCACAAAGCTCCTTCAGAAATACTGGTTAAGATGCAGTTCTGCTAAGGAGAAGTGTCATTCTGTATGCTGCCAAACATTGCAGACTGATTTTTCTTGCCATGCAGGACTGAATTTTTTTCCTGTGTGACTATGTGGGAGTCTTATAAAAGAGGAACTCTACAGTATGTTAGAACATATTAAAATTATGAATGATATGAAGAGGAATTCTTAAAATCAGTTTCCTGGGTTCTTAAGACATAAGGTATTTGAATGTACTTCAATGGCTCTCAAAATGTTGCAGATACTGAATCTGAACCCAATATGGCTACCTCTTAAAATGTTTGTAAGCTATGAGTGAAGCAATGTAAACTCTATTTGGTTGGTTCATTTGTTTTTCTAAACGGTATGCTTTATTATCATTCTTTTTCATTAAGATGTACATCCTTACCATACAAAGTGTTAATTAAATCATAATGTATTTTAAAAAGTTCCCAGACTTCATGAACTCTTAATTAAATACAGCTCAGGCTTTGGTTACGTATCCTTTTAAGAGTTCCCATTCCCCTGAGTTTAGAGATCACAGCAGGTCACCCTATTCAACCATGGTCTCTCATGCAACACTGAGTAGTGTTACTATTTTCAGTGAATTTTCTCATTTCTCTGTAAGCTTGCTGAAGATGAATATGGCTTGTATTTCATGTAGATCATGTGTTACAGATACAAAAGATTAATTAAATAGCAGTGCATGCTTTCTGAAAATACTCTTCAGATATTTAAGTGCATTACTTTTAGACAGATAGCCAAAATAATTTTAAAAAGCAAATTCTATTTAAAAAATAAGAAATGACACAGAGCAGTAGAGCTGGTGATAAACCAGTGGTGGTAAACTTGTACCTGTAATACCATGAGGAGTAAATCCTACCTATTTCTAACTATAGGTAGGTATTCTTTTTAACTAATTTATTTTATCACATTTTCATCTGTCCCCAGGCTTTCAGGCAAACAGCCAAGTGAATCAAAGGGCACCCTTGCATGTATCAGTTGTAATTCAGGGCTTGTTTACTCACAAAAAAGATTCATCTGAAGCTGCTAAAGGTGGAATTTGAAGTCAGTTAGTTATGTGTCGTGGTTTAAACCCAGCCAGCAACCAGGACCATGCAGCCACTGGCTCAGTCCCCCTTCATCCCCCAAAGGGACAGGGAGAAGACAGAAAAAAAGAGGGGAAAGGGGGAAAAAAACCTCACAAAAACTCATGGGTTGAGGTAAAGGAACTTTAATAGAACAATGATGACAGAAAAGGAAAATAACAATGACGATGTTGATAATAATAAAAATAATAATAAAAATAATAATAAAATTAGTAAGAATAATAATGGTAAAAGAATATAGAAGAAACAAGTCACTCTCACTGCCCAGTAAACTGATTGCCTAGCTCAACGTGAACAGGGATAATGGATTGTGATAATGGTCAGCCATCTGGCTAACCCTCATTTTTATACTGAGCATGATGTCTATGGTATGAAATATTCCATTGGCCATTCCATTGTTCTGCCTATTCAGCTTCCATGGGAAGTGTGAAAAAGTCCTTGAATGATATAAGCATCACCTAGTAACAACTAAAACANGGCTCAGTCCCCCTTCATCCCCCAAAGGGACAGGGAGAAGACAGAAAAAAAGAGGGGAAAGGGGGAAAAAAACCTCACAAAAACTCATGGGTTGAGGTAAAGGAACTTTAATAGAACAATGATGACAGAAAAGGAAAATAACAATGACGATGTTGATAATAATAAAAATAATAATAAAAATAATAATAAAATTAGTAAGAATAATAATGGTAAAAGAATATAGAAGAAACAAGTCACTCTCACTGCCCAGTAAACTGATTGCCTAGCTCAACGTGAACAGGGATAATGGATTGTGATAATGGTCAGCCATCTGGCTAACCCTCATTTTTATACTGAGCATGATGTCTATGGTATGAAATATTCCATTGGCCATTCCATTGTTCTGCCTATTCAGCTTCCATGGGAAGTGTGAAAAAGTCCTTGAATGATATAAGCATCACCTAGTAACAACTAAAACAATGTGCATTATTGACAGTCCTTTCATACTAAATCTGAGACAGCTATCACTAGAAAGAAAATTTGCTCTATCCCATCTAAAAGCAGGACATTATGTTTCCTAAAATCCCCAAGTGTGAATGCTTTCATTCAGAATAAATGATTTTAAACTGAGAAGAAAGGGATTTTTTTTGTTTACTTATTCACGTTTAAAAGACTACTTGGATTTTACCTTTCCAAATGTTCTTGTGTAACCATTTTTAAATGTTAAAAAGAGCTTAGGATTTGGTCTTGGACTACATATGAGCTGTACTAACATTGACACAGAACTCAAAACCCCCATTTGGGAAGGTGTGAATGGTTTTAAATTGGGCGTGTATCTTGAATAGCTTTGCAGGATCCATGTGATTTCCACTATTTTAATGACAATTTGCACGCCCAAATTTTATTTAATCCTAATATTTGTACACTGCCATCAGCTTCCACTGAGGTTAACCCAGCCCCCAAGTCAACGAATGCATTCATACCTACCTAGCACTGTGTTTATTTACAACATTTCTGAGGTGCATCTCAAGGGAGCCTTACAGGAATTACAGAACTGGGTCTGTAAAAAGAGACCAAACAGGGTTTAATCAGGGGAAGGCAAGGACACTTACAGGAGCAAAACATTATCCCAGACCTTCCTTTAATTTTGTGGCAGATTTTTAATACATTTTTTTTTCAGAAGCCCCAAAATGGCTTCCAGCACTTAATTTCTTGACTGTAAAACACAGAAACTGTCAACCCTTGTGCATTTCTGTTAAAACCAGAAATGGTGGCATCTATTTTTCCCCCCCCTTTTTTTTTTTTTTTTATCTGGGAGTATCACATTTACTGTTCTACATTATGTTTCTGCCTCCTCTTCCTGTTCCGTTAAACCACACCCAGCTAATTAATTATTTTTCTACTTCTATAGTATTCTTGGACTTTTGAATATTAAGGAAAAGGCAACTTTTTACTCTCACCATAGTAGCCAGGTTGACTGTGCTGAAACAGTCCTCTCCTTCTCTCTCTGTAAAGAATGTTTAACAGGGATGATGGTTACTCTGCTTTGATGTGACAGGCAAAGAAATGCACAAGCGTGTTTCATGATGCTAAAATACACTTTTCTGCCCCTTTTCAATTTTGTGATCACAACAGGAGTTAAGTGATGGAATAAGGGGCACCTACAAACCTCCTATCACTGCCTCTCTATAAATCAATATAACCAAACCAGAAGGAAAATCAGATTATTTCTTATGTGGATATATCATCTATTTTTTTCTAACAGATATGGGGCATACACTCTCCCCATGCGCTTCAGAGCTGACCTAGGGAGCCTCTCTCCAAGGAGAGGGCAGCTACGGTCAGTTAGGCGAGTGCCAACTGGTGAAATTGTCTTTCAAAAAGTAATTGACTATGACGTTAGACGGCAACTAACCTCTTCAAGTTTCTGGATGTCAAACAGGCAAGTAGGGGGGTTATTTAGCAAGAGGGAGCTCACCGTAGCATTCAACTAAGGCAAAATGACTCTGGTGAGGCAATAAAATCACAGCAAGGATGCATTTTCTATATGAAGGTGTAAGATGAGTTTAGCTGTGGAATTTGCTCCCACATAATTCTTCCACAGCACCCACTTTTCCATGATGACTGTGTGATACAAGTTAAATAAGAGAGGAAAAGTAGCTTTTATGTATAAACTAGAGATACTTAGCCCCTGCACATCTATCGTTACGTATGTCTGACTTGTCCCTATCGTGATGTGGAGATTAGAAAGCAGATCCCCAAGACTCTTATTTAAAGAGTCCCATAGTGGTTTTGTTTATTTTTGTGGAAGTTGCAAGGCAAATAAGCACAGTGATATGAGAAGGATCCTCAGGGAGCCCCATCGGTGGGAAAACTTTATCAAGTGATAGCTTGGATACCATGAACGTAGGGGGAGCAATTAACTTTGCCTCAATACAAAAATTAGCTGCTAGAGAAAACCATTCCTTGAAGCAATCTAGATGGTCTCTGTTTTTTGTCTGTTTCAGAGTCCTCAAATCTTACACAAGTACCCAAAGTGGCGTGTAGACTTCTGATTAATTTGTGAGCTTGAGCTGAAATACCATCAACCCAAGCACTGTGCTTTAATCCTCCAGGCTGAACAGCCTTAAAACCAATTTGAAATGCACTGAAATTACTTTGTAATCTCTGGGAGCACAATTTTAAAAGCATGCTAAGATCTGGCAAAGATGCAAACATGCTGATTCTGTAGAGAACATTAATAGCACATCTCAAGCACAATTGCTTCTGTGTCTCCTAAGTTTACTTTTCACAGTTAAAAGGTCATTAACTGAAATTAGGCCAAAAGAACTCTTGCAAGCAGCAAAACATAGGAATTATCATATCAATTCTCAACATCAGGTGTTTCAAGTAATTCAAAGTCCTAATTAATGCCTGGTGTAGGTGTACCATATATCCTTTTCCATGCCAAAATACGTCTTGTTTCTTTGCTGTAACCAAAGAAAAAAAATGAATGACGTATCATTAGGAACATGATTTTAAACCAAAATGAATGTCCTCTTGGGCTTATTTTGCTTAGTGCTGCTTTTAAGAAACACACTACCTCTCCTCAAGAAGTTCTGGGCAGTAAAAATTGTGCATTCAGACTGTGTGTTTTCCCCAGCAGTGTTATAGCTGCGGTTTGTCAGCCGTGTACCACACAGTCCCCACGCGCTAGCGGGTATAGTTGCTCCTTTCATAGGTGCAGTAGTCTGCCTTTGCTGAAAATGGGTGCTTCCACAGGCTTCGTAAGAACGAGGACCTGATTGCTAGTAACCCCAAAACCAAAGAAATGGTAAGTATTCTCTCACTGATCCCACACTGGCATTCAATACACCATATTCAGTCAGAGGAAGGCACGGTACTAGCTGAAGTGGAGGGCAAAATCAACTTCCAGAAGTGAAAATTACATACAGTATTTTCATTCTAAATGATCTAGTGATGAGGTGTTTTGTTTTTTTAAAATTCCATCCCAGTTTTCAAGGTTACTGCATTTTAAATGTTATCTCAAATGATCAACATTACAACCTCTGCAGAATTTCCCACAATTCTCCCTTGATTTCCTAATTAAGCTGAACTAACGTCACTAGGACTGAATCTTTACTGCTGCTGTGGTTGAAAGTGACCTTAAAAAACTGTATCAGTAACTCCACATCTCAATATAATCTCTTTCAAAAAAACCCAAACCACTTAAGCACGAGAGTATTTTACGTACATTGTCCCATGTTCCACATTCCTTTTCATCTGCTTAAGTATTTCAGGAGTAGGGTTAGAATACACATGACAATACTGCAGTGAAATTTACCTGTTACAGTAATTGAATTATTTGCATCTGATCAAAATATTAATTGATATTTTTTCCCTTTTATAAGTATTAATTAACAGAACATTGGCCTTCTGTTAACATATGTTATTGACTGCTAGTAGTTGACATGACAGGTGGGTATGCCATTTTATGTCACTCTTCTATATTAATAGCTTAGAAAGTCATCATTCATGTTGGAAAACGCACAGACTTAAAAAACAATTGCTATTTCAGCCCTAGAGGAGATTCCATGAATAACCCACATTTACCAGTCAGCTAATAAAATCAGTGTACCAGTTAATGGCTATAAATAACTAAGAATGGAAGGTCATGAATTAGTGTTGATCTGGATTCATTCTGTCAAATAAAATGATCTGGTGACAATGTGAAACTGCTGGCAGTGCATAATCAATCTCTTCTTTTGCAAATCAAACTATGGATATTGTGAATGTGATTAAGAGTGCCCTTGAAATAAAGAAATAAATACAAAAAATGTTATGAAGCATCCAAATTGCTGCCTTTCATACAGTTCATCAGAGATTTTTAGCTTTCTTTTTCTTCCCTTTTTCATGTGTTTACCAAACTGTTACAAAACATATGCACTATTTTTGAGGAAAAATAACACAAGCCAAGCAGAAGGATCTATTCATGATCAGAATGCAGTGGCCTTCATTATATACCAGTTTGCTTATAAGTGACTGATCGAGAGTTAGCAGATGGTGTTTTCTTTCACCCTTCGCCTTCCTCTTATTTAATTACTCCAACTTAGTTTATGTGCTGGCTCTATAATGCCTAATAGGCGTGTATATTCGTAAGATTGTCGCTTCTATGATCTCCAAATTCAGCTAATGCTTAGTCCACCCTCACTCAAGTATCTTGTACCAGGTGTTTAAGCTATACACCTAAGACCAGCCCAACCTCTTACACTTTATGCTGCATTTTGGTGTATTTCCATCAAATGAACAACCTAGCATCCACCTAGGAAATTATAGCACCTGTGGAAAATCTGTCTGGTAAGTACTGTATTATACTTGTGTCCTTCCTAGCAGCAACAGCTGCCATTAGTAGTGGCACAGAGGGATTCTGCAGGCTGCGCCACCATGCTATGAAGGGTCTCCTTGGACTGGAGGACAATTTTCTAAGGGCTGATATAAGGCCAGGCAGGAAGCAAGCTTGCACATAAGATGCTCTGGAGCTGCACAGAGATAACAGTGCCTCCCTTTGACTTGGTAATTAAAACACATGCATAAATTGCTACAATCCCATTGCTATTCTCACAACAATCCTCTCTTCTTCCTCAGACTGTAATTTGATCACTGCTTCAAAAATCCAAAATAAACCTGGACAAGACTTATGGAGGACTCTGACTCTTGTCTGATGATGTGTCTGATGACCAGGAATTCAAGTCTTGGTGGATTTACATCAACCCATGACTCCTAGAAGCCCTCCATGGTTCAGACCCTGACAGAGCACAGTTCAAGGAGCAGCCCAAAGCGGAGGGACCCCTTTAACAGAAAACCACAGCATAACAATTCACTCACGGTTGAGAAGATTGAGATTGGAAGGATATAGGTTGAATAGAGTCCCCTTCCATCTGCCTTTTTCTCTGTAAGAACTCAGGAAAGGAAGATTCATCAGGCAGGAACATATACAGCTCCTGGTGCCTGTGTGGGCTAGAGACAGAGTCATATCTCTCTTTTCCCCAGTCTGCTGCCTCCAGTGCAATCTGGTAGGTCTGGGTGTGCAGCAGTTAGATGTCTCCCCACATTGCTTTTACTTTACCAGGAGTTCTGCAAGTTCAGAAATTCAAATACAAGTTCTTTTTAAAGCAACCAGCAAACATAATATTGACATTACTGTTTTTCCATTACTACGGAGAATTCAAAACTAACACCACACCCACAGCACCTAAATTCTGAAGAAATTACATTTGCTGGGTGATCTACTAGAGGACATAAAGACACAACTAAATTGTGAGCCTCTGCGTTGGATCAAAATCAAGAGGTGATTTTATTTTCTTCTTACACCTGTTTCAGCAGTGATCTAAGTAGCCAAAATGAATTTAGTGATATAGAAGCTGTGGAAAGATTGAAATGGCTGAAACTAACATAAATACTTGTTTCTAAGTGGCATGCATTATTTATTTTCACTACAAATCTCCAGCAGATAAATTCTGCTTGTTTCCACTTAAGGTGCGTGTTTGTTGAATTAGCCAAGTTTCTTCAGCAGCAATGTTTCAATCTGTTCCAGGACATCCAAAAATCTGCAATATTTGGAAATTTATTCTTCTGGCTTGCATCTTAGAAGGCTGAGTATGACATTAGTTTATTTTTCTCTTAAGAGAGCTCTAGGCATCTGATGATTACTAGAAAGGAAGACTAGGGTTTTTTTCTCTTTCTCCTGACTTCACACTACTGAAATAAAGAAAGGAACTATAAAGATGGTGCTTGAGAAATGGCTATATAAGACCCAACTCCCATCCCAGTGAAATCCCCAGGTGCTCCCTTAGGCTGGATTTCTGGGTTGTTTCCACCTCAACAGGAGTATCATGGCCCCAGGTAGCATCCATGATCTGGGTCATGGTGGTTGAAGACTGAGTTTTAGGTTTCTTGCCTGGTTTATTCATGACACAGTCACTACAAGCCCTTTTGGATAAGCACTTCACGGAGTGGGTGCAAGGTTAGCTCTGAGGACAGCGTCACACTGCATTAATCCAATGAGTTTAATACCTTTACTCCTACTATCTTATAGCAATGTATCTGAGAGTGAATCAGGCTGAAGATTTTGTGTATAGGTGATTCCATTATTTTTATGAGGCCCTGCAGGCTCTAATTCTTTGCACCATTTGGAGCCTTCCATGAATACAGAGTGCCATCTGTGCTTGGGTCTCATTCCTTAAAGAAACATTTAGCTTTCTATTCATCCTTTCTGCATTCCTGGGGCTGAGCAGTGTGTGAGTGCTTTACCCCTTCCTCCCTTGTGTCACTAGAGTTTATTGATCAGCCTCAGGACTAAAAACACAGCAGAGAGCCCTGCTGTTTCCAGTAGCTGTTGCCTATCTTTTGAAGCAGAGATGAATGTTTAAGCCATAATGTATTCTTTCAAAAAGAGAGCATTAACCTATTTTGAAAAACAAATGCAAGAGATTCTCAAACTGGGAGGAGGAAAGGCGTTGGAGCACCAGAAAGCTTGCACACCAAGCCTTTTCCTTCAGCTCTTGCAGCCTGAGCCTCTCCTATCTCTGACTAATTCTCTCCCTGTTCACCACAGGAATACTAATTGCCAGATGAAGCTCTTTGTTCAGCTAATGCTCTAATTGTTGCTTAGAAGAGGAATTGTCTCTTGCAATCATTTACTCCTAAGAAAACTTGAAACCTTATTTGTATGGTTGAGTCCAAGAGCACACAATTATAAAGCTACTGAAACTACCAAACCAAAGTCACCGGTCAAAAAAAAAGCCCAATTCTTTCTGCAATGGGTTGTTCAAATCCAGATACATAACATTTTGCCTTACATCACAGGTGAGCTGCAACAGCATTAAGTGCCTTGTGTCATTCTGCTGTGGCACAAAAGCCACAAAACATTTGGAGTTTCAGTATGAATGAGAATCCAGTTCAGATATGCGTCACAATCAAGTTTGACTTACCAGCTCGAAACCACAGGAGCCTGTCAAAGCTACCTGAAAACAAGAAACATTACAACAGAGAAGCACAATCTTAATGTAGTTCAACAGAGAAGCACAATCTTAATGTAGTTGAGCTTTTGAACAGAATAGGTCTTTCTGTTGCCCATGTTTTGATTTATATCCTTCTGGCCTGTACTTGAATCTAAACATTTAAAGGTGATCTTTGAGATGTATGGATACAAATCTATTCTGCAGCACAGTAAGGATAAAAGCACCTATTTGGGCAGAAGATCAGCTTCTACTATTAGGATTTGTGACGCTCTACCTGAACCCAAGAACACACATTAGCAGAGGCATACGCTCAGATGTATGCCTGGAATATAAAAATGAATAAATAAATAAATATGCCCTAGTTTCTCGTGAGACAAAACCCACACTCATAAGTATGTAAGAGAGAACAGAATAAAAGCATAAGAGGTATGTACCACTATGAACAGGTCAATAAATAGGTAGCAGATTATAGATTATGTGTAAGGATAAAAACCGTACAGGAGAAAGTCACATAAGTAATTAAGAATTCAGAGACATTTTTTCCTGAAGGCAGTTCCCGGGCACTTTCCATACCTTACAGAGGACTCTTCAGTGCATGCTCTACTGACTGTCATCCTTGGCATGGTAGCTACCAGATGTCATCCATTCATTTAGACTGAAATAGTCTAATGAAAAGCAGGTTTTCTTAAGATTGTCAGCAGTATAAAATAAAACAAGACAAAATACTACTAATGTATTGGGTAGTGCACTTTAGAGCTGATTACAGTATATAATAAAAATCCTATGTTTTTCTTCATAAAAATGTTTCTTCCTCTCTGATCTACCAAACCTTCAGGCATGAAACTGATTTGATTTCCTTTTTCTTACCTTTTCAAAGCTTGGTAATACCTTTAAGTTTCTTTTTTTATGTGGTCAGGTTTCTCATGATACCATGTAACTCCTGTGGTCTCATCCCAGATTTGCTCAGGGTGACTAACTAGTCTCAGTCTGTGGCTGTATCACCTTTACCTCTTAATGAACCAGTGTGAATGTTGACTCTTGCAACCCCTCATTTCCAAACATAAAACTCCATACTCTCACTGCACTGTGAGAATGAAGGAGGCAGCTGTGGAAGAAGCCCTGCAAGGACAGCAATCATTATGCTTGTAAGTGCTTGCTCTCCCTGACCCAGAATTTTAGAAAATTCATTACTTTTAACACTAATTCTGCTCTGTATGAAGTATGAATTACTGATTAATGAACACCAATCTGTTCCAACTACATCCTACACCCCATATGGTGTATTAAAAACCCTCTTAAAAATACAGTTATAAAAAGAGATCTACTAAATCATAGCCCAACCCATGACTAAAGTAAGGTTTTATCTATAATCTCATGATTTATCACATTATTCAAAATAGTTGTAAAAGTGACTAACAAGGATTCAGATGCTTCTTTTTGAGATTGCCTCATTCCCCCAAAATGGCATTATCAATTTTTCCCAGATATTCTGGGCAATTATTTCTTCCATTATAATAGACATTGATATTGAGTCTAGCAAGAAGACATAAGATACACAAAAGATGCTCCACATAAGCTGGGAATTCCCTGTGCTGCAAGCTTGTTCTAACAAAGAAGGAGAAAGGTGTTCTCTAAATACTTATCAATGATGATGGGACCGCATTAGATGTACTTTCTTTCGGTAATGCAGCTTGTCTCTCACAGCATACAGAACATATGTTTTTTTATATTTAATATCTTCTTTTTTCATCAATGCCCAGATCAGTGTTATTGGCCAAATATGGTACAGGGAAAAAAAAATAGCAGTTAGCAAGAGCATCTCTAATTCAGCTATGCAAAAAGGAGGCAGGGAAGCAAAGTAGCTGAAAGCTTTTTGAAGGCCTAGAGCAAGCTACTAAGCACATGCAGAATGAGATATAGCTCTCCTGACCCGTGTCTACATGGCACACAACTCTAAGGACACCAACTGCCCAAGGCTTCTGATTGTCTAGTCTGGGAACGTGATGGCTGTGTGTTGCTGCTGCCCTCTCTTCTGCTTTTCAGGTCCCTGCCAAAGTAGCCAGGATATGGTGAGAGGTGGGTTGGCTGTTACAAACTTCTCCTAATCTCCTGATGGAGTCCTAATGAAGCATTTACCTGGGCATAGCAAATGAAAGTGCTCCTAGCTTTGATGTCTTGCCTACATCATCATGCCTGTTTCTTTAAGTTTACGGGAGGAGGGGATTTAAAACAGGCAGACAAATAATTTTGACATAAAGTATAAGAAAAACATGGTGTTTGTGCAATAAGTCAAGCACTACATGAGAGTTATACTTGTTTTCAGTCAGTAAGAGCAAATGTGACTATTAACAGAGACTAAGTCAGTTTTGCATGAGATATATCTAAACACATTCAATATCGTTCAGGCCAAACTCCAGCTCAAAAAAAATAGAAAGCTTGTGGAAATTCATATCTGAAGACTATCGGATGTTATAACCTGAATAAAGGATAGAGTTTTATTGGGTAGTATTCACTTACTTATATACTAGAACTTGTATTATGGTTTATGGGCTGGTTGGGATTTTTTGCTTCTGACTTTTTCAAAGAATACAGGGTCAATGAACATAAGTTTTTCCCTGTCATACACAAAGAGCCCTTAAAAACATAGATTGTTTTCTCTGTTCTCAGGATTTATCTTATTTTAAAAAGTATATATTTGGTTATCTAGATGATCTTTAAGGTCCCTTCTAGCTCTAACCATTCTATAGTATAATTCTATATACACATATTCCATAAAAGTTACTTTTTCCTATAATATTTGATAGACATTCAGGTGATATATAGATCATGTATGACTTACCCTGGATGGAGGACATAAGGTACTTATCAAAATTCAGCCCTGTTATTGCCTCTCCTTTTATTTCTGTCCACTATAGCGAAAAGCTTTGTATGCCCTTCCAGTAAAGGAGGCAAGGCTGGCTAGCAGTCAG
The DNA here is from genome assembly GCA_013400055.1 of Nycticryphes semicollaris. Classification (NCBI taxonomy): domain Eukaryota; kingdom Metazoa; phylum Chordata; class Aves; order Charadriiformes; family Rostratulidae; genus Nycticryphes; species Nycticryphes semicollaris. Next base: position 323,264 of record VXBJ01007380.1, read on the forward strand.
TGTGACAGAAGGGAAGCAGTGCAGCAGAAAATTGGATAACAGGATAAAAAAGACAAGGACCACGGGAAGCCCATCAAAACTGCCTCCTCTTGTCAAAAACCAGACAAGTGACAAGTACAAATATAAAGTATTATCCACAATTCAGTATTTCTAATGATATCACAATTACAGTTCTGCTTCCTATAGGCAAGCACTTAACTTTTTAGGCTTGACCTTACAATAGCAAACCAACTGTGGTGTGACTAAACAAATCTGTGGAAGAATTGTTTGCAGTCAGACATCTGACTATACAGTCCCAAACGAACTTTTTTTGTTGTTGTTGTTGTAATTTTCCCTTAGAAAAAAAGTGTTTAAAGAGAATTGCTCAGTCAGTGATCTAAAAAAACATGTTGACTTTAAGACCGTGTACATATTTAGTGATTCCAGATCGTGCATCAGAAAGAGGCAGGCAATTTAAATTGTCTGCCAACAGTTCAAGACTGTGGCTAATTCATTACTCACACATCTCTAGTTGGAGTACTAATTTAAACTCATGTGTGTCATATTAATTGTAATCTTGTTTCAAAGTGACAAGATAAATATCTCAAGGTACGTAATATATTATGGACATAGGTCAAAACAAATGAGTGTCTAAAACAGATTAACACTAAATACATGCAATATGTCATGTTTGTAAATTAAGAAAGGATAAATTACATTAACATTTAACAGATTGTTCATTATACTTCATCTATGCTGCGGCTTAAATACAATAACAGATCCTTTTCCTGCATATAAGGTCTCCTTAAACAACTCATACAGAATATTTAGAATTTCATACTTGGGATACAGAAGCAGCAGTTCCTGGATCCTACAAAGAACATTACAACAGGATAAACAGGCTTGGCACCCTGTTGTTTCTCCTTGATTTATTCTTATTATTAGTAGAAGTGTAAAACTTATTCTCTGCTTTTCTCCTTCCTTCCTGTTACAAGATTAGTTAAACATATTGGAGACCAGTAGTTTAATGTATAAGCAGCCTTGGAGCTTTTCCTAACAAGGAAAGCTTTGAGCTGCTTCATCAGTTCAATCACCTGAGCAATACGCCGTCCTCACTGCGCTTACAGAGCTCTGAGTCCTCCTTCAGCAGCAGCCAGTGTCATATGGGGACAACCAGCCCCCAGGACATGCTCTGCTACAAGTCCTCTCTAAATGCAAACCCTTTGCTGGGGTCAGCAACTCACAGGAATGGCTTTGAAAGTGCTCCCAGGTAAAAACTATACTGGGAATAAACATAACTGCTCCTGTGGCTGAACAATTTGACCTGTCAGAGAGAGTTCATTCATATTTCTAGTGTCACTAATGTGTGTTAAAAAGAAAAGAAGTATCCCTATATTCACAAATATTCAGAAATTGAGTCTTTTTTAAAAAAATCAGTATGCGTGATATATGTATATCTGATATATGGATTCATCCTTTTTGCCAACTGCATAAGAAACGTATTTTACATTCACAACTTCAGCTGCTGGCCTGTTTCCTTGTTGGATATTATCACTCTTTAAAATACGTTTCCTTTTTCTAGGGACTGTTCTCCCAAATGCTTTATTCATTTGCAAATTTATTTCCAAAGTAACCCAGATTAGGAGTGCAGTTTCCACAGAATTTATCAGACAAAAAGAGAAAGATGAATGCTTACTATATAACAATAAATTATGTCATATCATTGTAACTCAATTTGCACTGAAATTCCTAGCTGTTAGTTGTATTTCTCACCAAAACCTATGCATAGATCAGCTCTTGTACACTTTCAAAAGCAAGTATAATCCCATTGTTTCAAGTAATCTGTCCATATAACTAAAGAAAATGTAAGTAGAAATCCTTAACACAATTCATGTTTTAAGCAATTTACTGAAAATGATAATTTCATGTTGAAATCACTGATCATGCTGATCTCATCAGATAAACTGTTTTTTTTTTTCCCTTGTCATGTAAAGATTCCATTGATAGAATAAATAATAATATAAGGATTGAGATAATTCCAGATGACATTTTAATTCATTTAATTTTAGTCACTCTGATGGTAAAGCTGGAACATGACTTTCAGGTAAAGAAAATCTGATGAGAATTATGAACTGAATGGAAGCTTTTCCATCACTACCTTATGCTATCATATATCCATCTATTTCTACAGAGGACTGCTGTAGCCTCATACTCTTTAATTCCTGCCATTTAAAGATAATAATTTAAATTCTATTGCTTTGGACACGTGAATGTCATTCCTTATTTATATAAGGTCAGCCATTTGGATGTATTTATTGTGATATGTATGTCATCTATATTTCATTTCACTGTATTTCATCTCTCTCTTAAGGCATCGTGATGCCTCTCATCCTGCTTTGCTATCCACTCTGCTATTTGTCAGTAGGATAGCAACACTATTAACACAATTCATGTATCAGTTACTTGTTGTAATCTCTTGTTATTTCCAAACCCCTTTTTACAAAAAAATACCAGTTTTCATGGAAATTTGCAAATGCTAATTGGAACCAGCAACAACTTTAACTGTGGGATAAAGGAAAGAACAGAAATAGGTGGCATAAATCAGACTTCACAGCTTACTAATGCAGATATCAGTAAATGTGCACAAACAACTTTTTCTTACTTGCAAACCTCTCATTCTGCTCTGTGCTAAAATCAGAAACAAAACTGAAGCCTCTCCTGCTGCTATATGCTAAACATGGACCACTGGTATTCAATAACATGGGCAGTTATCTCCGTGCTAACAAGGTCACTGGAATCGTGTCTCATTCCTTATGTCTGAAATCCCTGGGTAACATGCCTATGAGGATTATTTCACTTAGAAATACATTTGCTACATGTTCTGAGTGCAAGAAGTCTTTTGTAGACAGATTATTGCCTGGTTCATGTGGAATCTCACCTGACTCCCACAGGGAAAAGATCCTCCAGTTCTTTTGTTAGTTTACAGCTAGATTACCCCAGGTTAATAATATCTGTCAGACACTGGCTGATGTTTTCAAGAAAGCTGTGCCTGCACCACTCTTCCTCATTGAAGCAGGTAATATCTGACTGACAACACAGAATGACAGAAACACAAGCTGGAAGATCTTATTTGGAATCAATAATGTACAAGGCAGAGGGAGGGTCAGCAAACCTAGGAAGAAGACTTCAGGATATAAGATGCAATAATTTTACAGCTTCAGAAAACTCAATACAGAGTGAAGCATTCAGCAAACCCGTGAAGAAAGACATCCCAAACTAGAGTAATTTTGTTTATGAGTGTGTTCCAATACTTTTGACTGAACTGGAATATTGTGGCATTATTTTTTGTTGTATCAAGAGAGAATATTTATTCAATGAACTAAAATTTACAGATAAATTCAATCCGAAAAAACAGTCTAAAATGTGCATGAAAAAAAAGAAAATTTATAAATGTAGCACTCAGCAGAAGTGTTCAGATGCCAGGCAGACATATATCTGATATACTGTCAGGTTATGATCACTGAGATAAATTTTTTTATTAACATATTATGTGAGTTGATTAATGAGGTGGGGCAGTTGAATGACCTCCAGAGGTCCCTTCCAACTTGAATTATTTCATGAACATTGATATGAAACTACTTTTGTGAAGTGTCTTAGATCATTGGAACTAGAGAAGGACCAAACCTGAGGACAAAAATGTGATCCAAAGACTATCCTCCAGGGAGTCTTAGTAGAAATGTCAGGAAAATTTAATATTTTCAGGTTTTTAGGCAGGATCAAATGCATCTGCTTTGCATGTCCTGGGGATGCTAGAACACAATAGAATGGGGTATTACCAGCGGGCCCTCAAAGAAAAGGAAAGATGGCCAGCACAAGTTTCATGAACCACTCCTTCCCATGTTCTCCTGTTGGATAGTGAAAAATGTGGAAATAAAACCTGTGCAAATTGATTTATTACTTCAAAAATCTTTTCCATCACATGTTTCATGTTATAAGTGATACTTCATTTTGAGGACATAGTGTGCTCCCTCTTTATCATTGTAAGGGCTCCAAAGATAGTGCAACAGTAGGTCAGTGCCTTTAGTCTACAGCAAGACAAATTTTTGCACTTTAAAAAAAAAAACATTTGCGTTTGGAAACATCTAAATTATGAGTCAAATACCTTTCTCAAACTTGCTGAAAGAAATGGCAATTGCATACTGTATTTAAATAGGCAGAGAGATCAGAGGTCAGAGACACTTTTTGCACAATAATGACAACGTGTACAACTTTTTATCCCCTCGGAAAACTCTTATATCTTGACATTTTGAAGGCATATTTTGCTTATTTGTTGTTTTTTGGAGGATTTCGAACTACGCTGAGCAGATGCTAAAACAGATGGACACTGTCTTTTGGAAAAGTGGGAAAATATCTGATTGGAAAATGTCATGCTATTGTTCCTTTTTTCCAGCTGAATAAGCTATGAAAGGACTTTTTCTTATGTCATAATTTAAGGAAAATATAAATGCTGACACCACCTTTGTCAATACTACATAAGCAGCTAGGTCCTGACCCTGCTACACTCCTCTTTCACTGAAGACTGTTATCACATTGGGTATCTCCAGTCTCTGTTTTCCCCTGGGGAAGATGATTTCAGGGTGACAAGAATCACAGCAGAGTGTAGCTGGAGTTAGAGCAATCTCAAACGGGCAGGAGGCCCTTGGAGATGGTGAATGTTGCTCTGACTGGAGAAAACGGCAACGACTTGGCAGGCTGAGTTGTTTGCTATATTTTATTTTTTCGCCACCTGGGCGAAATGTCTTTGTGGCAACGCAGCAGAAGTGGGAGAAGGTAAGAAGAAGAGATGCTACTCCTCATCTCTTGGTGGTATCTTTCCTGACCACTGTTTGACAGGGGCTGGAGATGCCATTGCTCTTCATAAAAGCTTCCCTAAAGATCCCGTATGTCCTTCCTCCTGGTCCTACACCCGCCAAATGGTTTGTTCTTCAAAATTAGTACAACAAGACATTTTTGTTGCTTGCATATAGCTGTTTCATCTCCAAATTCAATGAGCTTGAAAGCAAATTTATGTTGGTGGCTAGTCTAGTATATGATAGAGTTTTTGTTTGCCCTAGTACTGAAATTATATGATAGAGATCTGCTCATGGAGGAGTTACACATTATGAACAGAGCACAAAGGGGGGAAAGGGCGATTTCTTAATTCTGATCTTTCCTATTCTATAGACAAATCATCTCTGCATGTTTCATCTGTAAATTAGATCATGGACCACTCAATAAGCCAGGCAATTTTTCACAGTACATTTGGATCATTTTGAAAGAATGCACCTACCTTCCTTCTTTCTTTCCATGCAAAGAGTTTCTTTCATGTGATTTAGAGAAAAAACAGTCAAAAATTGAGGAGAAACCAGGAACAAACTACTGTGACAAAAGTAATGCACCAGACTAGTTACCCTAAAGAAAATATAAGAGACAGTTGAAACAGCATTTCAGCTCCTTCAGCTCAGCTCAGCTCCCAGCAACTTCCACCCCCATAGCTCTTCAAAAAGCTGTGGGTTGTTAGAAAGGATCTTGAACTAAACTAAAGAGCCCTTCATAAGGTCATTTCTTATCACAGAATTGTTAACAAAGACCTGATGCTGCTGGAGAAATACTTATTGCGATGAATGATCACTGCTGCTTGGTGGATGACATAAGCTACTAAGAGTTCTGTCTCTTATCTGTATCCTATTGAAAAGGTTAATTTTATATTTCCACCTTCTTGCAATCCCTTGAGACTAACAAACAAGGACTTTTGTACATAGTTATTGGTTTTATGGAATCTTTTAAAATACAATTACAGTAAAACAGATAAAACAAAATACATTCACCTTTTAAAAATTTAAGACTTGCATGAATAATTAAAAATACAGATAGTCATTATCTCAGGGGAAAAAATATAAGCTTGAACAATTCTGGAATTATACTGTTAAATCACTGAATACTGCTGAATTAAATGAGTGCATGGTAAATGTTTAAATTAATTCCAAGCATCCTTGAAAAACTGCTTTCACCAGAGGACTAAAGTTCTGTGTTCAGCAGCATAGAAGGCACAAGGTCAAAAGTTAGTGAATTCTGAAATTTCCTAAAGGACTGAAAAAGTGAAATTTTAATTTTGTGGTCTTGTAAACATCTAGTAGCAAAACACTTTCTCTTTGGTCAGTGTCTGCAGATTAATTAAGAAAGCCTTCTGGAATTAGACATCGGTGATGACATTTGCTCCAAGACAGTAACAAAGGAAGTACAAGTGGAGTGAAAACTACTTGCCACAGAAAACATACAGTGACAATTGTTTATAAAAACAAGAAAACCTCCCAAGCTGACCCCAAATCTCATCTTTCTACTCTATCATTAAGAAGCTGTATAGAAAAAAAAATACATTTTTTCTTCCAGTGTCCAAAGGTTTACCAATTCTACTCTGCAGAGTGAAAAAAATGATAGCTTGTACTGAGTCATGAGAAAGGATATAAGTATTTACACATGTTAGTCTTTACTAGACAATAGATACTTTTGGTGAGATGTATCCCAGCTGAAACACAAACAGGATCAGGTATTAATGTTCAAAATCTTATGTTTTGCATTAAAACTCAATGAAAGAGCAAAAATATATCAGGTGTATACTGGGATAAAATACACAGTTGTTTTTTCAAGTCCCAGTATCAACTTAATCAAACATGATAGCCTATCTGGAGCCATACTTGCACAAATACTGAAGTGTGGATGAGTGGAATATAACAGGATCACATTTTGTATGAAGTTATAATGAAAAGGAAGAGATTCATCTAGAAAATAAAAGGCTGTCAGGGAAGAAAAAAAATGAAGAAGTGAATATCCATTCTTCTTAGGAAAAAGAGAGGCTTTAGTCCTCATTCATTGTGGAACCTACTCACAACAACTGCTATTACCATTTCTTTATTTCTAAAAGAAACTAAAAGTCTCCAAGTGTTTTCAAAACTGGGATTCTCACCCTGAGGAATACCAGAGCATGACAAACTGAATCCTAGAGATAGATTTCAAGACTACTTCATGGGGTGCAGAAATATAAAAACAAAAAATTAATCTCTGCTCTTTTGGAAAACCAACACGCTGTGGCTTTATATGCCAGTCTTTACATTGTCAGAGGAGGCTTAAGAAGTTATTAAGTAACATAGACAGAGACCCAAAAGCTCATGAACTGATGGTTATTTATGTAAACTGGCATTTAAAGAAAAATAGATGAACTAGAGTACGGAGGCAAGTGTCTTGGCCCTATTAGCATTCTGCAAAACCAGCATTTAAAATAAGTGGGTTACTGTAAAGCCTGGACTGTAGCAGCTGTGTCTCAGAGGTTAAAGCACAGTGGGACAGTTGAAAATGTGCAGAGTACAGTAAAATTTATTAAAGGTTAAAATACGGTTAAAATACGTCTTTTGCAAACCAATAAATACTCCCTTGCTATTATCATTAATATTTATATTGTTGTCCCACTGAAAGCGTTTCCTATTTCACAATTTTCTTAGCTTCAAGAAACCGGAGAGCTACGGATATTAAATAGTAGAAAAATAGCCTTTACAAAATGCTGTATTTCATTACACAGGACCTATTTTTCTAGAACAAACAGAGCATGTCAAATGTTGTAAGTGGAAGAAGATTTTAAGCTTTGTCTGGGACAAATTTTGCCGAGCAGGAATAGCTGGCTTTAGCATTTCATTTGTGCCATGTAGTTAGTATCTGATCCAATTTGGATGGAAAGTGTCTGTTCCAAATGCTCAGCAGATGGAAGGGTGGTGAGTAGTCACAAGAAACAGGTTATTTCTATTACAATAAATTGCTTGGAAACCCAGGTATTCCTCCATTGCCGCTGACAGATATCATTATAGCACAGAGTGTCTGTAAATCAGGTAGATTATTGCCAACCCAAATGCAAGGTTTCTCACTCTGGTTAGTGCTTCTTTGTAAAAAATAGGTTGATTTCAACACTCTCTGCTCATTGCTTGCACTCAGGGCTATGATTACATTGCACGGAGTTTGCCTGGCACATCCTGCCATCCCTTCAGAGTGGCATAAAGCTCATTGGTTTGACCTGGAGATTTTGCCACTATAAGGATTCTCAGGCCCCTCTCTGTTTTACTGTAACCTTGGAAATTTCTTGTATGAAGGAATTATTCCATACTACAGTTGCTGCTGCTTTTACTATTAAAACTAAGAGGTACCAATAGGACAGGAATGGAATCAGTATCTCGCTCTTATCCATACCACCACTTGTAATTCTCTTGGCATGAGAGCTGCCAGACACTTTGACTCATGCAGTCAGTGCTAATATACCAGTGCAAAAATAAGAGATACTGAGACAGCAGGAAGTGTTCCAGAGAAGCAGTCTGATCTTCACACAGCTTCTTTTCTTCTTGCTTCTACTTGGCATGCTGTATTTTGCAGCTCATTAGTTATCATATGTTCACTTTGCTCTCTGATTCTCATGGTAAATACCTCTGGTAAAGAAGAGCACAGCTCAGAGAATCTGCCTCCCCATTTTGGGTATACTGAAGAAATTACTTTTAACCCCCTCATCCTCAGTCCCAGATCGGAGTTGTGTCTTTGAGGTTCTCTTCTCATATTCCATTTGTTGTTGCTTATTTAAAAAAAAATAACAACCAAAAACATTAAAGAGAAGGAATGGCAATAATATAATCAACTTAAACTAGTGAGTATGACATTATTTCTTGGGTCTAGGCCATATGCCTAGCATTGTTTTATGCATGCAGTGACAAATATAGCAAAGCTATATGGTTGGAATATTGATTTAACCCTGAACATCTTCAGTGTCTGTAGAGTGCTCAGTTTCATGACCCTTCTTTTGGCCAATTTTATATGGAGGAAATTCTCAAAGTTCATTCAGAGACATCAGATCCAAGCTTTTCATTTCTTCTCAGTTAAACAGGGAGGAGTATTATAATTTTTACATTTTCATTTTTATACTAATTGAATGCTTTCTTACATGGTATTTGAGTGGAACTCTGTATTACCTTTGTACAATTCTAGCATGGTGCTCTCTGTGACAGCAAGAAGACTTGTGCCCTAGCACATATCAGACATTTAAAGCTTTCTGATAACAAATGTACCATTGCCATCCAAATAAAGCCAACAAGGCATGTAAGCATAGAATGGAAAGAGCCTCTGAAGATGCAGTGTGTTCATTACAAAGCTTCGTTCCTGCTTCTCTTTCCAGAAAGTTCATCAGTGAATGACAGTGAGAACATATTTTGAAGGGCACAATGTTGTCTGGATGAGGTGCTATGAGACCTGATTTAGTAGCTTAGTGAGTAGTATTGGTGATAGGAGGACAGTTGGACTAGATGATCTTGTAGGTCCTTTCCAACCTTGTGTTTCTATGATTCTATGTGCACTATGGCCATTTCTCCTCATCTCACTAGTTTTGCTTGTTCCATCTCACGCATTCTGCTTGTTTCTCTCATCTAGGTAGGGAGTTTCTCAGTGTTTATATAAAGCTACTGTAGTGTCCAACATTATATTTCCATGGATTCAGTATATGGAGAACTGCTGCAAAAGAACAAGTTTGAATCTTTGATTCATACACTGATCTCAACAAGGCACAAGGCACAAACAAGATTGGTTTTTGATCTCTTGTGGGGCACCTTCTTTTTCTATGTGTGGATGTTCTTCTTAATATGTAGTCACAAATATATCTGTATTTAAGAAAGTTCTTTAAATACCATGGGAATTGGACTGAGACCAGTTCCCACAGAATCAACAGAAATGGAAAATTAGGAACTGGGAAGAATTCCAATGTATAAGATTTATGCTTCTTCACTTCTGCCGGCTTCCATTTATAAGGAGACAGAGTTGATGCTGCTCTGAAGACTGAACGGTCTAGCATCCCAGTGAATCTATTTTATCTTCTGTCTCCTTGTAATTATTATTGCTAGGCCCTACAAAATTTTAGAATACTAATTCAATATGAATAATTAAGACAAATAGTATTAATTTAAATATTAAAATAATAATTACTTTATGAAAATGTACAGGAACACTTGGAGTCCTTATTCAGTTGTCCAGAAACATTTTCCTTGTTTTTCTTCAGTAGTTCTTTTGGACCCTGAAGTGCAACCATGAGGACTTATACTCCTGGCAAAATTATTGAATATTATGATTCTTTACATTACAATTTTAGATATGCATAGAAGTAGCTTATCCCAAACCTTTTTCATCTTATCTTCATGATATCATATGTAAATAAGATCCATTGACCAATGCTTGTTTTGCATAAGAACATTTCTCAAATGTGCAATGTTTTGTCTGCTGCCAGAGACCTGTTTTCTCTTGGAAACACACAGCCTCAGGGGCAGCTTACCAGGTAGAGAGCAGTGGGATACAGCCTATGAACAGGCTTAGCAGCCCAGAGCCTCTTTGCATCAATGTTCGCCCTTCTCACTTAACACTCAGAAGACTCTATTTCTCTTTAGAAAAGGCTGCAAAAGACATTGTCCTTTCAAAACTCTCTGACCAAGAAAATAATTCAAATGAACAAAAACCTTTTGAAATTTCTTCTTCTGTGATGGTAAAATATTAACTTAATCATTTAATTATGAGATGAGCTGGAGGTACAGTTCCCCTATTTGAATCTGAAATATAACACATGTATATATCTTACTACAGCTTTTACCCCAGAACCTGTTGTCCAGTCTCAGAGCCAAGAACAAGCAGAAATCTGCTTTTGTCTCATTATTTTTAGAAAAAGTGTTCTGACATCATGATGACCTTTTAAATAGATTGTATATTATAATGACTAAATGAATGAAAACATGCCTCTTGTCTGTCTGAGCAAAACAACTAAACCCTAGTGTTAATCATCTTTTGGTCATCCCTGTGTTTCTCCAGATGTTAATGTTTAAGATTAGAAGCCTATCAACAGCGGTGACACTTTTATGGTACCCTGAGGGTCATACAATAGTAACACCAGAGAAAGATTTCTGCATGATCTGTTACCACTGAATCTGACTCTATGCAAATTCCCTATGATAAAGCTCATTTTAATCTGAATCCAGAATGAAAATCATCTTTTATATGTTTTCTTAGTAACATACTTTTTTCTTGTACAAATACCAAATGTTTTAATGAGATTCCTCATTTTCATGAGTCTTTTTACTTTCCATTCTGAAGCTTTGTTGAGGCAAACCTGAGACCAGTGAAGAAATCCCTGGTCTCAGATATCCTTATGTAAACTGAATGACTGGTATTACATTTTATGTAACTACAATTTGTAGGAAAACATATTTTTCTAAGATCTGATGGTGAAGTGGAATCTGTGGGGCCTCTACTCCAATAGCAATGTAATATCGGAGGTTGTAATGTTGGAGGTATAATATCTGAGCCTAACTGCTGGCTGACTCTCATCTGAAACTTGCCCAATGTCAGAATTCCACAGTGCTCTCCTATTTTTAGTTTGTCAGTTTCCATTAAGTAAATTAAAAGACATCATCAAAACTTCCAGGCAATGTATGTTTTTTGGTTTTTTTTATAACAGACAATTATTATAAAGGATTTGCCATCCTAGTCTGAGAGTCCTCCTAGACTTTATTCTAGATTTTCCTTAGAATAACTCATATCTTCAGAAAAAAAAAAAAAACCAAACAAAACAAAACAAAAGCAAAACCAACACCTACACAGAACATACAGAAGATCTGTAAATTGCCTTTGAGATTTTAGCCAAAATTCAGCCTTCTCTCTGTTAAAGCCACTATTGCACCAGTATTTTGGAAGATACCAGTCTCCAGCATAAGTAGGATCACATTAGAGCATTGTTGTTCAACTTTCAGTTTACCTGGAAACACTGTGAAGTGCTTTACAAATAAGGGAACATAGTCTTAATGTATTTCTACATACCTTATTAGCAAGTAGACATGGCACTTTATACAAGCAAAAGTTCTTTAATGCTCTGCCTTTATAATATTAGCAGAATCCGGGAGTTTACACTGATGCTTACATAAGACTAATATAAGATCCCTAGCTGAGAAGATAGTAGGTAGCTTCCAGGACAAATGCAAAATAATTACCAAAAGATGGGTTTCAGACAGTAGCCAAGGGTTCAGCAAGATCCTGTGTAACAGTGTAAAGGCATTCTCCCGCCCTCCCCTGTTGAATGTACATTTGTGACTGGGCTGAATTGTGAGCTAGTTCAGAGGCACTACCCAGCAACCCAAAGAATCTCTGGGAAAAGGTAGCATCAGAGAAAAAGAAGAGAAAGCCCTGTCCTCTTCTGCCACTGAAATAGCAGGAGCTGGCTAGAAAATAAATTCTATTTCTAAAAATCTATTCTATATGACAGAAAGGCATTTTTCCTGTCCTGTAGAAGGAAGAAGAAGAGCTTATCTGGGGATCCTGGAAGCAGAAGAAAATGAGATCAGAAAAAAAGAGAAATCAATTTAATTTGAGAAGACAAAACTGCAGACAGGAAACAGCAACACAAAATAACCATAGAAGGAGTTTATCAAAGCTTTTATGGCAAACATTGGAAAGTGTCCATAACAGCAGGCTCCAATATGGGCTTTTAAATCTTTTGAAGTTTTTTTTAATTGCTGGTCATAAGCATTTCCCACTATTTACTTTGTGAAATTCTTTGCAGTTGTAGAAGAGGATTGGTCGGGGTATGTTAAACCAAGATGTGAAAATGCTTCTGAACTCAACCATGCCAGCAGGAGATTAAGAGCTCGTATACTGTTAAAGCAAACCTTGCTGCTCAGGCAAAAAGATAGGATAATTCAAGCTCCAAAAACTGGTCAAATAAGGAGTATAAACATGTTTTAGGCAAGTCTCTTTGTATAACTTAAAACTTCTGCTCATGTCTCTGCCAATGCATCCTTTTCCAGGAATATGAAATTGAGATCTTCCAAATTTGCCTTAGCATGTTTTTAGCAGCTTTTTACAACTGGTTCTGACATCCAGACTGATACCATAGCTCTGTTTTTGTTCACTGGGTTACTGCAGATTGATGACAGATTGAAAAACAGCTTTATATGGAAAGAGTTTCAAAAAGCCTCCCAAACTGTTAGCAACTTATTTATTTTTCTCCTTACTGTGGAAATGTTTTGGCTCTGTATTGCAAGGTAGCATCTTTAACTGGCATCACTCAGCCAAATTCAGGCCATTTGGTTCTAGAGGAAAGCTTCATCCGCTCCAGAAAGGCACCCCTTGAACATGCAAACACTCAAGCTCACATCTTCACAGAGATCCCATTATTTTCTCAGTAGAATCAGGATTTAGACACTTCAAAAGACCTGATAGAATTTAGGCAAGAAAGAAGTATATAGTAGGGAAATATCTGTGCAATCTATACCCATATCATGTAATCAAAAGCAGTGTCATGAAACCCAGCCATTGAGTTTGCTGTCGGTGAACCAGAGCCCGTTTCAGCTCTGCCTGAACATAGCCTTTTTTCCCACTTTTCCACTGGGTTTGTTTCCATGGTGCCTGCCAGAGCGCTGGCCCTGGACAAGGGTGAGAGCTGGGGAGGGTAGGAGGAGCTGAATGGGAGTTCCTCCTTCCAGGGAGCATTATGAGTTGCTTAACTTGACAGTCACGTAGCTGATGGGTGCACAGCTCCTGCCTTGGAGCCAGACCAGAGCCAGAAAATGGAACAGTTACTATTTAATTTCTTTTGACAAAAAAAAGCAGTAAGCCAAGATCCCTGACTGCAAGTGCTGTGCAAACAAAACACTGCTTCTAACACTAACAGTAGGAGATACCACATAGAAAGACAATCCAAGGGGATGTTGTAGCACTTTCTAGACCTTATTATGAGAATGTGAGAGGTCTTATCCTCAGTTGCTCAAAAGGGAGATTTTGAAGGAAAAGAAATCAAGGAAACAGGCATATGAACAAGTTCATTTTTAGCCATGGATAGTTAAAATTGACCACAGGGAACAGGACCCTAGTGATTTGAGTAACATCAGAGTAAAAAAAATTGGGCGTACAGCCCAAAAAACTGGGCATCAGACCTATCTCTAAAGAGAAGTGGCTAACAGGCTGGTGTTTCTGGTGTTTCTGACACTGACCTCATTCCCATGCTGAGCTTTCCACTTGCAGATGTAAAGACACTCTCAGCCTTTACAGTTTAATTTCTGAGGTGTGGCTAAGATTTAATTCCAACAGGCTGGCCACTTTTCCTCTTTTTTAGCATTATATATATCTGTGTATATCTTACAGGTCAGTAGTATGCTATTTTAATTCATGTTTGTACTCTACCATCAATATGTTTTGTATAGCTTCTTTAAAGCCCGGTCTTTGAAAAAAATTGTTTGTCTAGGGTTTTATTCTTTTATATTCATGTCTTTCTCTGGGGATCAATATGTAGTGCTTCCAACTACATCAATGAAATTTTAAACTCTTTGAAACTGGAAATAATCATATATAACTGTCTCCACACATACTTTTCTTTCTGCGTGACTTCCCAGTTAGCCAGAGTATCTTCTTGCTATGCAGCAGTCAGCTAAGCCACTGAATAAATGCCTTGCCAGGTCTTCCTGGTTTGTTTATCTGATGTGTCTCACTTCCCCTGCAAACTCTCACCCTTGCTGCTGTGTGGCCCATGGCCTCTTCAGATCTGGGATGCATCAATGCATACTGGATTCCCTGGATTTAACACCAAAATTTAGTCACCAACATTCACAAAAGTGTCTGTGACCCATGCACAGAAATTTAGAGAAATAAAAGTTTCTGAAACCAAGGAAATAACTGGTAGAGAAAGAGATTGATCCTGCAGGGCACGAGTGAGGATTATTGTGTATATTTTGACAATGCAAATATAATGAACAAAATAAGAAGGCATGGTCTAACTTATTCTTGCATGATCACCCCTTCATAGCTCCCTAATGATGCATGACCATGATTATCAGAGGCAGATGGAAGAATGTACAGCTAAGCATTCATCTGCACAAGGCACATCACGGTTCAACTCATGGTTCCCTAAATGTGCTCATTCACTGCCCACGCCTTGAACTTCTTTTAACCTGCAGACTGGCGAACAGGCAGGTGGAGCTGAGATTAACTTCTGCTTCGGGCACGGGGATCTGCTTCATCCACATCGGACTTGAAGTGCTAATCATTGTGTACCCTGGGACATATCACACAAGGAGCTGCTGGCTCAGAGAAGGTGGTGTGTGCCACGACCCATGTTCCAGCCTAAGAAAATACTGAATACACATCAGATTTGCAAAAAACAAGACCAGTGTAACTCTCCTTCAGACGAACTGTACTTATGGCATGCACATACTGAAGTACCCTGCCGAATACGGTAAATTCCAGCATGTTCTTATTGATAATAGATATTTTCAAGTGGAGAACAATCCAGATAAATTTAATTTTTAGACCTCCAACATACAATTTTAGCTGTTTTTTACTACATAATTCCTATTAAAAGCATGCATGCTTTTGAAAGCTTGTTTCCATGTACTGTTTCACATAAAAGGGCTTTAAAGCTCTTAAACAAAAGTATTCCTGTTCAGCAAGTCCTCAGCTTGCTCTGTTTCCTCAATAGCACTGAAAACTTGACTTGGAAGATATATATGAGAAAGGGAAAAATAATTCCATGCTGAAATACTGCTTTCATTGATGTAAAAACTTGGAAATTAAGCAGAGTGCCAGAAGGTAGGGATAGATTCTAAACCTAAATGCTTTCCAGTACTTTCAAACATAAATATCTGTTAGATGAAAGCACAAGACAAGAAAAAGTAAAGACCATATGGTTTCAATGCTGTCCATATGAAAACAATGTCACTCTTAAAAAAATAGTTAACTGATGATGATCTTTCTGAATTAGATCAGACATCTTCCTGCCACTGAGGGGAGGAAGACACGATAATGCATGCTGCACAGTATGTGGTACAGGAAACAAAATCCTGGGATGAAGCTCCTCATACAAATAAATAAATAAGTTATTTTACTGGTTTTAACAGCTATTTTTATAGACATCTCTGTGTTTTATTGGTTACTTGGGAAGTGGGAGAAATGAGATAAAAGAACTATAGAAACACATATCGAATGCCCCCAAAACTGATTTCCCACAAGTTGTGTAAACTTTGTATGCTTAAAACAAACGGATTTTAAAAGTTGTAAATATTGGTTTTTTAACAGAACATTTGCAAGAAGATTTTTCTGATTTTGGTTCTCATGATGTCTAACAAAGAGTTCACAAGCCTCTGCTGCCTGTCTCTGAATTTGACATGTTCAAAACATTAGATTCCTTGCCTAATCCAAATATTCCCAAATGGAAACATCAATTAGGTTACAGAGAGCAAAGCATGGACAAGTTTTCTGGGACAGCCAGACAAGATTGCACTAGATCACGATTTTTCAAATTTTAGCAACTGATTGTGACCCTCTTTTGTGCTTTTGTGTCATTGTTCTGACATCTCTGGATCAGCTGAACTCCTGCGGGAGGAAGGAAGAAAAGCTGTGTCTGCTGTTGAGCTTTTTCTCTTAATCCCCTTCAAGCTTGTAGTTATTTGTAGGAAGTGCTCAGCCTCTAGCAGTTAAGGCATTGGGATCTTGGGGTAATGGAGTCACTTGCAGCCCCTAGTTAGGTCCTGCTTTCACTCTTCTGCCTTGAGAAAACCAGTCAGCTGATAAATAACTCTGGTATAAAATACTGTGTGACCCTCTACAAAGCCTTTTCTCATCTCCTTGGGTATCACAATCCACGGGATAAGAACCTCTGAACTTGTGAAGCATATTGATATTATCCTTATTGATACTATTATCAGCGTTTTATACTATGTACAGGATTGCATCAGAAGTTTCGAGCTTGAGTTTCCAACCACAACCAATGTATAGGAGAACAGGTGAAATCAGTTGTAGATTTTTGATTTGCACCTAAGCACAGTGCAAGGGCTCAGGCATAGGCTGCTGCTTGACTGTGCAGTTTGGCAGAGACCCTGCTGCTGTCAGCCCATTCATTCTCCAATGTCATACACATCATTTTTCCTATAATGTGAAAGGATGAATAAAGCTGCATCCATCAAACATGAGCGACAAGGCTGTGCTTTGCATAGCTCTCCACCAAACCTTTTGGCTGCCTCTAATCATTATAAGGAAAATACAGAATTCCCAATGTTTGGTGTTCAAAAAGATTCCACAACACTGTTTGGTTGGGAGAGGGCACAACAAAAATCCCCAAACCACTAAAGGAAAAAAACACTCTAAAAGCCCAGAAGCATCAGCATAGTGTCTGGGCCAGATTTTTGGATTCAACTTTTTCTTCAGAAACTAGGTTTACATGTTTTCTATATTCATGCTATTTACAGTATCAACTGGTAACACCCATCCATTATTATAACAGTGGGTGCAGCTATGTGCACTGCTGGGAGGATAGAAGCAGAGGGGTTGCAAATGCAACCTCATTCTTAGCTGTTTATTGTGTTAGGATTACATGGTAAGGCTTGGAAGTGGAGAGGAATGTAAAAAATTATCTCTATTTCCATATGCAAACTCAAGTTTAACTTATGCAGATATGACAATTGTTATTTTTCATTTCATGTGGATTAGTCAATAACCTCCCAAAGGATGGTAAACCACTACAAAATCAACTCAGTGCAACAAACTGCACTCCTAATGAGTTGGTGTTTCCTTATACAAGTCATTCTTTTGTAACAGGAAGTCCCATGTTAAAAAAGGAAAATATTAACTGGAAAAACATAAGCTATTCTCTGTTTTGAGAAAGACCTTGAAGTCCTTGTAGAGTAGCAAAAGGATGTGGCTTTAGTTTCTTCCCATATCTGAATGTGGGAACTATACAAAGAGAGTAAACTGGAGCACTTAAAAGAAAGAAAGAAAAAATAAAAGGTATGCAAGAATAGTGCATGGTCAGGAAATGAAAAGGGACTTTACATCTTGACAAGGTTGGGGAGCTACCTTGATCATTAAGCAAAGATCAGAGCCAAGATGTATAGACGAAAAAGCTAAATTGCTCTCATGATTACCATAACACATACTTCTTTTTCTTTGAGTTATTTTTACTTATTCTCTGAACATTACTTTAAAACTCATTACTTTAAAATTACCTCATGGAAAACTAATAGAAGTTTTTCATCAAGAGTCAGAGGTTTTCAACTCATAGAGTCTCTGTGGGTCTTTTATGCTGGACTTAACAGGAAAATGTCCCTTGATCAAAAAACAGCTACAACAAGAATGAAACAAGCCCAAACAACTCATAGGAAGTGAAGACACAAAACATATTTTCAGCCTCTACTGCTTTCTTACACACAGCAAGGTTTAAGGTGAGCTCAAGCTGTTCTCAGACTGAATGAAGCTATGATGTGAAAACTGAAATGTTGGATACTTTCAGGAAGTGACCATTAACTTGGATCTGAAAAGATTTTCCATGTCCTCTGTATATGCAATGACAAAGTAATACTCCTTGCATTTCTGGGGTTTGCCTGTTTTGTTCTGATATTAGCTCTTTTTTTATCCTTATTTTGAAATGCTGTCCATTTCTTAATGTTGAACTCTTACAGTTCTGCTTGTTTTGTTCCTCTCCTATATCTTATATCTTTAGATATAAACCAAAACCATTATATTTTAGGCATCTAAACCCAAAACTTTAAAAAAAGTTTATGAGGAATTAAATAATGCTATGGGCTTGCTTTTTTTTTTTTTTTGAACTTCCTCCTGTCCTCCAAATTGCATGCCTTTTCTACTATGCTGATTATCTTTGATTTCTAAAGACCCCATCACAAAAGGAGCTCTGAGACAAAGGAGAGCAGCCTTCTCCTTTCTACAGGGTGCGACCTGAATGAAGATGAGACTTTTAAAGATGATCATTGCAGAAGTTTGCCCTGCAGATGCTTGCTCTTCAGGAAAGGGATTATTATCCATGGCCTCGTATTGAAAAGATGATGGAAATGCTGCCATTAAAAATGTTAATCCTTTCTAGCAGCTGAATTTATATAGGGAAACAGCCCCTGTGGTAGCAGGATCTCTTACAGAGTTTACTTTTAGTTGAGGAATGCTGACAGAGAATTTTATTCTGCATTGCAATGACTGCAGTGGAAGACCATGGTGTCTGTTCCACGGTATTCAGAATAAATTGCCTTTCTTCCACTTTCTTCTGGAGTGTCTGGATATTCAGATGAAAAAAGATAGGTTCATTCTAGATAGCTCTTACTCCAACAACTGAGCATTTCTTGATGACTTAATGAGAAGCAAGGGAAATTCCGGTGTGTGATAAACCTCACTCGTGTAGTACAAAATCAGGTGGATTTGGGTACATGCAGTTATTTGATTCTTTGAAAAACCCTGTCTTAAACTTGTGGAGTGATCAGCAATGTGAGAATATATAAATTAAATTAAATAGGGTAAAGACGTATCCAAGAAATTGAAACACTGAGAGTAATAGTAAGACTTTGGAGGACAGTTGTTCTGTGCTGACTAGTAAGTCACAGCCCCCGTGATTCATTCCTGTTTAACCAGAATTTCTTATTTATATGGACTTGATCACTTTTTTCTTTTTTTTCTTTCTTTTTTTTTGTATTTATAGACAACAAACAGAACACCTGAATAGGGATTGCATTAAATTAAGACACTAGATAAATGTTGTAAGATATTGGTCAATTGTCAACCTTATTTTCACTCTAATGGAGTAGAGGAAAATCTACATTATTATAATAACAGCTATTTGCTCAGCAGGTTTACTTAATGGAATGATAAGAATTAAGAGAGAAAGTCCTGCTGCCTTAGCACAGCAAGAAATAATTCCCATGGCTTGAAGAAGGATCTGAGAGGATAAGACTGCTAAATATAGCAATTTACTTGAGTAAAAGTTCCTAGAAAATCCATATGTTATCAGCTGAAAGCACTGAAGGCACAATTACCAATTAAGAATACACGGAGTCAGATGCTTATGAGCTAACTTCAAGAAGAGCACTTGTAGCATGACACAAAAATAAAAGCTATGATGTTATCTTGCTCCTCATCATAATGGCTGCTTACCCATACATGCAGTTCTCTTGTTTTCATGAAGCCAACACCTAAAAATAGTTATATCTATAATTAGTAGTCAGTAGTTGTGGATATGATTACACAAGTATAAACTTATAAGTATTGTGGTACGTATACTTAAATTCATATGGAATATAGTGCTGTCTGTATTTCTGTTGTCTTTTTGTTGATGTAGTTGAAGCAGATTAGATTTTGGTGTCATCCTTAATTTTGCACTGATTCTGCATGGACAACAATAGAAGTAACTTAATGAGATTTTTGGTTGCTCAGGTCCCCTGTTTCCTCAGTAACCCCTGTCCACAACAGACAACATAATATTTTGTCCATAGATTTTAAGTAAAGCTTATGATTCTCTACTATAAGAGTTTTGTTGGGTATGTACCTATCAGCCTGCAGGATCATTTTGGACTGTACTATTCATAGTCTTCTTTAAATCCCTGCTGAAATGAAGCTTCAGTTCAACAAAGAACGCGTCCCTGGCTTCTGTGTACTTTCACTGAAAATTAATCACACTTGATATAAGGCTCATTCTGGTTTATCACAGGAAGGACACTGTCCCAGGAAAAAAAATAACCCAACCTATAAAATATTCCAAATATTTACGTTGCTGATGCAACTCACGGGGACACACTAGACCATCTAGGGCAAGTGATGCTAATTTTGAAGCATTTGAACTAGGTACATCTGAAAGTCAAAGAAGATGCCAACAGTAAGGTTTGCAGCTCAGGTATGCACCCGCAAGTACAAATCATGTAAATCACAAGCCAGTGCCATGGGAGAGCTGAACAGTTGAGCCTTCATGGCAAGACAGGTATTACTCAGCCAGAACACATTGGTGGCTCCTGTTACAAACAGGCACAAAGGACCGCAACTGTCATCATTTGGTTAAAAGAGCACTCCTCAGGAACTGCAGTGAGGCTGAGATTTTGCTTTAAAAAATGTGTGTCAATGCCCAACTATACATATGAACCCAGGAATTCATTTTATTGTTTGCCTGCAAAACCCAAGACTTCCTGATCCTTTCCCTGCAATCTTTACAATCATCTAACTAGTATGTTAGGGGAGGTAGAGAGCATTCTGCAGCGTGTCAAGAAAGAATCCTGTAGAAACAGATCAGCAGCTGTTCTAGGAAACAAAACAAGCCTCTAAATTAAATGTAACTTCACTTTGATGCTAGTGAATAAAGTGCTTTTAGTACCCTTGAGTTGCCTTTCTCTAAACAGAGGTTCCATTGTGACATTCTTGTACAGTGACTTAACAACATGGTTTTACTTTCTGTTTGATACTTGCATGCTTCAAGTCTGACAACATTCATGATACCTTGCTGCTTATCAGGACTTTGAACAAAGCTCTTTTTTTTTCACTAGAAAACAGTGCCGATACTTTATGAACTTAGGAATAAAATTGCAGGTTACCAAATGGTATTTTAGAAGATGCTCTCAAACAATGACGATCCAAAATTGAGTTTTCATAACAGTTAATAATGTCATTAAATATTAAACATCATTTGCACAGTGCCACTATTGTGCAGTCAGTCACAATGCAGTCTAAATAATATTTAAATGAAAATTCTATTATTTCTGCTAGGTGAATCTCATTATTATTCTTACTACTCCCCTCTAATTTGTGGACCAAGAATCCAGCAATTTTACATAACATTAGCTAAAAACATAAGGTTTTCTTTGCAGGAGAGTGAAACTATGACTGACAGGAAATATAATAATCGAGTAATCATTTGTTGAATAGTCCATTCAAAATATTTCTTAAATTATTAATAGACCTTAACTGAGTCCTCTTATGGCCAATTTTAAGTGGTGTCAAAGACATCACATATAAACCACGGCTTCAGTGAGACTTTGTGAAAAGAACAGGAGAAAAAATGGAAAAGATAGGAACCTGATTTTACATATCTGTTTTTTAAATCCTGGCCTCTTTGTGACCTACATGAATGCAACTTTCCTGAACATGAGAATTTTTGGATTTGGATTAGCTAATTTGATGAATTAGCTAAATCACACTCTGGACATGCTTCTCAGCTATCAGCTATACGGAGAGCCTAAGACAAATTAAATCACAATTTAAGCATTTTCTGTAATAGCCAGATGCTGATCCAAGCCTCTGTTTGCGTTGAGGTGGGCCTTCCAGGCAAAGCACAGCCAGATGAAAGATCATTTTGATGTAACTGTGCTACTGTTTCTTGACAACAGGCAGCCTCTACCTCCCCTCTTAACTTCACAGTGTTCATCCTTACAGCAAAGAAAAAGAAACCTTGGCAATGTCCCCACTGACCTCAGCGGGACCAGCAGGCAGGTTAATGGCAGCATTCAGCAAGATCCAGTTTTTCTTTCAGCAGTAAATACAACTTTTTTACTACCTCAAAGACTATCACATAGAAAAAGAAACATGGCCCCATGGAACCAACTGTTGGCTCTACCAAGTCACCATTTCATCCCCCTCTACAGCCCAGATTTCCTGCTAACTGAGGTATCTCTGTACCCCAGTGAATTGCTTAGCAGATATCTTGCTTCAGATCCTCACCTTGAAGCAACACCAGCACTCATCCAGCTACTGCCTCAGCTCCGGGAAAGAACAGGGAGCAGAGGCTCTGATGCATACCAGTTGTAGCAAAATATTGCTTTTTTTCCTTCATTTGAATTTTTAATGTCCCACTGGAACATGGTCCCAGATTAAACAAATTTCAGTACATTCACATCCCTGAACAGAGGCTACAGTGGTTGTGGGAAGAGAGCATTATTCTCTGAGGTTGTGTCACTCAATGGACTGAGTGATAGCTGTTCAATTGTCTGCAATTACATACTATCATATATTGCACGTTTTGTTATGCACTTTTTAATAGAAAGTGCTGAAAACCAGAAATCAGGTCACTTGGAATTTCAGCATATCTTGTTTTCTCCAAAAGCACTTACCTTGTTAAATTAATGGTCTTCTGATGGTGGTTAAATGAAGCCTTCATTTTGTTATCTATCACCTCTACAGTCTGCTTCAAATAAACATGAGATTCTATGGTTCTCCTGGAATTCGCTGTCTATATTTTTGTTCTTGGCAAAATTGGAGACTTCTTCTATTATCTATTAAGCAAAGTTCCAGATGTGTTTGCTGACACTTAAAAACTCATAAGTAGAAAATGTTTTGCTCATAATAATGCTTACATGATTAGATACATTTTTAATTAAAAGTAGCAGACAACATTAGATCATAGAAATGAAATAGCCGCCTCATTGACTGATTTATTGGAAAGATTTAACATGAATGTTTTACTCCAATAATGGTTATAGCACCAGTTTTCTGTTTAATGTATGTTTTCAGAGCTATTTAGCCTACAAATATTTCAGAGCTATCTCAAGCGTAATATCAAGTTGTTATGGAGGAGCTGTATAGAAATAATTAGAAATACTAGATTTGACTTGCAGATACCTCTTTATCCCTTTTGAATCCAGGTTGGGAAAGTTGAAAAAGGGTTCATTTTATTAAATGTTAAAAATAAATTGGAAAATGCAAAGACTGGACAAATTAAATAACTTTGAAATAATAGTCTTATAAATAAGCATAATAAACAGGAAAAGAACATTAAGGGATTAGATATGATTTAAAGTTAGCTCCAGCTCCAATGTAACTTTTAAGGTAAAGACATATTTGAGGTGGTAAATTATCGAATTCCAAGAAGGAAGCTTACAGAAGGTATAAAGAATAAACTACTAGTTTGTGATGGATTTTCATATCAGTTCTCTGCATGTATTTTATTGGGGCAAATTATTTCAGTAGCAAATTATATTATGCAGAATCAAGTTTCTGTCATGATCATAAGATTCGCTAATATATAAACTGGTACTTTACTTGAGTCCATGAGTTTTATTTGTAAAGGCTTTGTCTTTGTGAAATAATTCCTGCCAAATAAAGAAATAACTACTTTAACCTCATGAGAGGTGAATCCTTCAGCAATTACAAGCAGATTGTCCTGAGGTGCCATGTAACTTCATTAGGTTTATCTCCATTTGCTTTGTTTAATCTGCCACACGCTTCATTATCTGATTCTGACTGATGGTATTAAAAAAAAAAAAATGTGAAAAATAGTGAAAATAGTGAAATTTATCTCACTGATTTTGAACAGAAACATCTGAAACTGGCATAAATTCTAAGGTAATTTATCATATTTCTCAGCAGATCCTATAAAGCAATGATGATCTTCATGCCAAAGGGTTCTGTAACCGGCAGGAACGTTGTACAGTCAGTGAATGAAATCACTTGGCTATTACTCATGCTTGTATTATCAGGGCCATTATTGCTTTGCAAGTATTCATTACTGTGGCAATTCAAAAATAAAGCCAACTTCACAGCCTTCTTTTAATTTAAAAGATTAAATAACATTCTTAGAAGGAACATATCCTAGCTCTGTAGTTATTTGTGCATACAAAAGCATTTTAAATGTAATAGAGCAAGCTGGCTATTAGTACTATATAATATAATACTGCTATAAGTACTATACAATAGCTCCTCATTTTACAATACTACCCAGAAGTCATGTTCAGGCAGACTAAACATTCTTCGATGTCTGTCAAGTATTTGACTTGACCTGAACTATAAGAAAATTTGATTTAATATCTTCACTAGAGACTGCAGAGAAGATGGAATAGTGTGCAGTGCATGACAGCTCTATCCTGAGCCTGTCCTTTTCACATTTCTACATTTCCAGTGTGGACCTGACAAATTAATACCCGAGGCAGGTTGTAACTTTGAAGTTAAATGTGCAATTATTCCAGTTGAATGTAAAATGTTTTCAAAACATGAAGTGCCTCTGAGGCAGCAATTCATTTACAAGACTACAAGATAGAAGGTTTAATATCAGTCATGCAAATGGCATTTTAATCTTTTCCCATCCTGAACAGAAATACTTGCAGGGCCTCCTGGAAATCAGTAATATAACCATCCTCAAAAGCTATCATTTTTTATAATTAGAAAATCTGAATCTCCTACATGATTAAGAATCCACTAGTGATGATTTCCCCTGTGCTCATGAAGAGAAAAAATCTCTTTTAGAAGGTGTGTACAATAAATGAAATGAATGTCATTTATAGGAATCGGACCACATGTGAATAATGTGTGAAACTGATAGAGCTGGACTCCTGTGCACAGAATCCTGGCTATTCTGTTCTGCTTGTAATGTTAAACTTGCACATTTACAGGCAACAACAACAGAAGGGCTGTCATGGTTTCAGCAGAATTTACCAAAACAGACTGACAGATGGCCATTCCCCCCCAAAAAAAAGAGAGGAGAGGAAGAGATAAGGAGATTTATTAGCTTAGAATGAACTAAACTACTTTAATGAAGTATTAATATTAAAATTAAATAACAGAAGAAGAAAATTAATGAAATAGATACAATGTATACAAAACTGTATCAAGTTCACAGGGTGACAATCATGTAACCGCAATCACTGGGGAAGTCCCAGACTGGACTCAGTGGCAGATGGAAACTGGATTCCAGATCTGGAGTCAGGAGCACACAGATCAGAATCAAAGGCAGATGAACTGACAGAGTCCTCTTTGGATGTTGGCCAGGGAAGAAAAATAGTCGACCCTTTGATCCCTCAGCTTTTATACTGAGCATAGGGCAGATGGGATGGAA
Organism: Nycticryphes semicollaris; assembly: GCA_013400055.1. Taxonomy (NCBI): domain Eukaryota; kingdom Metazoa; phylum Chordata; class Aves; order Charadriiformes; family Rostratulidae; genus Nycticryphes; species Nycticryphes semicollaris. Next base: position 348,909 of record VXBJ01007380.1, read on the forward strand.
TACTTCAGCTGGTCAGGTTTGGCTCACCTGTCCTGTCCACTCCTCCCCAGCAGTGTGACCCCTCCATGTTTTTTCCATTTCTGCCCCACTAATGGGACAAATAAAGAAATTACCTGCCCTTGGCTGTTATATCAATAAATATAAGCAAGAGCCTCTCTGCACACCATCCCTTGGCATGAAATACAAACATTGGTCTTAACACTCTGAGAACAAGCAGTTTTCTCCACAATAATTAATTTCAGACAGTTGGAAGCAGCCTAGCTGAGATGTAAAATTATGGAACAGAAAGTTGGTTGTGTTTTACTTCAAACTGGGACAAGGGCCCAACAAATACAGACATCTTTCAACAAATAGAGAAACTCCCAAAAGAAAGGTAATGACTGAGGTTGAGATTTTGTAGCAGCGATTTTTGGTGTGAATGCAAGGCTCATCACCTGTTATTTTTATAACTTAGTGCTTGTGTGTTTGTATACACACTGCATATAATTGTATATCAATATATGAAATCATGAGCAGAGAGATAACTCATCCATCTGTTAGAATTGCACACACCATAGACAGACCTGACCCAATGACAGCTCTGTCATTCTTTCTGGTAAAGACCAGTTCGAAATCTTTCGTCTAAGGAAAGGGATGTAGACAAATTCTGCTAAGAGAGGTTGTTTGTTTCATTGGGAGCCAGGGCTATTTTATCCTTCATCACTATTTTTATGGCAGCATATTTAAATTGATGTTTCTGATTGGTTTGGGGTTGCTAAATTTAGGCACTCAGTAAAAATGAATTTGTTTTGCTGCTCTGCATGTACTGAGACTGTCTTGCAAAATGTTCCTTTACAGATATATTTCTTTGCACAATATTAAATAAGGTTCTGATCCATTGAAATCAGGGGGAAATTCCCAGTAACTAAAGATTTTCACTAACAGTGCAAAATAATACAGTGTGAAAATTATCTCAGGGAAGAACAGTGCTCAGATTTAATGAATAAATAAAAATGAAGCAAATGCTCTTCTGTTTCCTACAGTCAACAACAGTGGCATTTTGCAAGTAACTTTGGGAGTAATATATTTGAATTCAAGTTCCCTGAGAGCCTTGCGTATAAATTCTCTTATGAATGACACTATCACCTAATAAATTTATTAATTTATTAAGGAGAGGTGCTCCAGCCCTCTGATCATCTTTGTGGCCCTTCTTGCTGTTCTAATTTTGAAGTGACAAGGAGCAGCAACCCGTGAAATTCAATTCTTGGTTCACAAACTGCATGTGTATCACAGCTTTGTGGCCACAGATTTGTTGTTCAGTTGAGCAATGCTTAGTACTGCCTGAAAACTCACCATGAGACTCTAGGCTGCTGGCACCAGAGACCTTCCCCAGTCTGCCGGTTGAGAAACGAGGGGTCAGAGAAACCTCCCCATCAGCAACCATGTTCAACAGTAATGCCAGATGTGAAGCCCTCATTAACACTGACTGAGATCCTGGCCCTGAGGAAATCAATGACCCCAAACAGATACATCCCCCTGAGACATGTTTATGATGCAAGTATGCTGCTAACCATGTTAGCTTTAATGCACATCTAGGGAACAGAAAGCCTATACTTATCAAGCCAGTAGAGAGAAACTATAGAACCTATAGTATGGAAAGGCAGTAATCTGCAACTTAAAGTATATTTGAATTGATTTCTAGTATGAATTAATATGAGTCAGTTCATATACTATTGCCACTGATGTTACGGCATTATCCTGAAAAGCGTTGATTGGATCTAGTAAATCAGAGTGGCCCTAAATTTCTACTTTAAGTAAATATATCATGATCAAACCTGTAAAATAATTTTAGGGCAATCTCTCCTTTTGCATTTAGAGTTATATTTGGAGTTATTTTTTCCTCTTTCATATTTATGAAGCAGAAGAAAGTAATATTGAAGCAGATGGTCATGGCAGAACATTGATTTCAAATAGGAGAGTATGAGTCAACCTGTATCAAAATGCAGACATGATAGATTAGGAAAGAAGAGTGGCCCTCTGATCAGAAGTTCAAAACTCATGTGAAAAGGGAGCCTGTGAGTGCTTGTGGATGTTTCAGACCAAGTGGGAACAGGTGAGGTTGCCACTGGGAGCCCAGGTGGGCAGTGCTACTGAAGGGAAGGAAACAACTTTTTTTTCTGCTGCTGGAAAGAGGCTGAGGCATTGCCCTGTTCCACTTCTGCTATTCCTCACAAGGAAGTGCACGCATATATCATGCCATTTTGTAAGAACAAGTGTTACAGCACCTGATGTATTGAATGCAAGAAATATTTTATGAAAGTTCACAAATCCATATTTTTTTCTCTACAGAAGTAAATGCAGATAAGGGCTGCAACTTGAGGAAGAGTCTAGAATGAATAAGCAAGCTTTCCTTACCTTCCAGAGGTGTTTCTCTATGTGTGGCAAGACAGAAAAATGCAGCATTAATGACTACAAAGTCACACTTCCTGTATCATTCTTTCTGTAAAAAACTGTATAATAAAGTTAGGATCTTGAAACATGCAAGAATGTTTTTTCTGCATCTACACAATTCTTATACTTTCAGATTTCTGCATCACTTTCAAAGATATTTGGCCAGGTCAGTTCAGATACTCTGGGGAAAATACTTTAAAATGAAGCAGTTAAAATTATTTGAAAGTAGACTTAAAAAAGCAAGCCTCTGTGTTCAACTTAGTGAATGTATTCATGGAGTTTAAAGCAGAAAGGACCATAAGGTACTGCTGTTTTATGATCTTCTAAACGCCTGTTAACCCAATGTTTTGCAAATTACTAATATGGGACTTGCATTTAAATAGACACTATCCTACTGGAGATCATTGGTCATTTGAAGGAAATGTAGGGCTATAAGTATATGACTTCCAAAAGCAAATAATTCTAGTGATTCATCTAATAACACCTACTGTTCATCTAAGGTTTATCAAGCATGCCTCATTTAAATCTGCCTGGCTTCAGCTTCCAGGTACTGGTTGTTGTTATGGCTTATTCAGCTAGGTTAAAAAATCTGCGGTATGTATTTCTTCTTTTGAATAGTAGTCAAATCACCTCTTTTCAGCCATCAGACCTCTCTAATTCAAAAACTTTTTTTTTTGCATCCACTTGCGTACTTGTGTGGCTTTTTTGTTCTTCCAATATCCCGTTAAAAATGTGGATGTTGGAATGGAATCAGTAGTTTCTGTATCATCCTCATCAATGAGAGATTCGGAGTTAAAATTTTGTCTCTCTCATTCTCGCCCTACATATATGTAATTAGTGACAGCATAAGGATTTGTTTAGTCAGAGCATAAGGATTTGTTTAGTTGTCCACTTTGACCCTAATTCATCTTGAAATTCACTGCTTTCCAAGATACAGTCCCTTATGCTGAGCATGTGGTTTGCATTCATTGTTCCTTGATGTATTTTGCATTTAGCTGTGTCTGAATGCACTTTGCTTCAACTAGCCCAGTCCGCCTTTGTTGAGAGTCACCAGACTGCCTGTCTTTGGGTCATCTGTATATTTTATTCACCATGATTTTATGTGTACTTTCCAGTTCAGTTATGTGAATATTCAGTACTGGTAGGAATGGTTGCTAATTCTTATGAACTCTGCATAAAATCCCCTACTTAAATCCCGACTGAAAAGTTAATGCTACATTGAATCAATAAATCACATATTGGATGGTTTTATTAAACAAATATAAACAAATATCTGTCAATACAAACTGTATGCCAAATGTCTGACTGAAGCTTGTTGCATTCAAGTAACCAACCTCATTTTAAAGTTTTTCAGGAACCGAAATCAGGCTCTAGAAGCAATGGGACAATATGGAAAATTTCTAGAAGGCTAGAGGGCTCCTGTTTGGCTTTGAGCATCTGCCCATGAGTATTGTAATGCTCCTTCCTGCTCCCGGCTATTTGATTCCAACATCTCACTCTTAAAGCTCCTGTGTAATTAGTGGGTCACTGTAACTGAAAAGTTTCCCTGTGTAAATGATGAGAAAAGGTCATCTGCGAAGGTTAGCTATCAGATCAGAGAAGGCGGGAGATAAAAAGCATCCTTTACTTGGAGATAGTATGGCTGACTCACATGTTTGCTAACACTTACTGAGTTCAATCAGCATCAGTAAATGTCTGAGTGGATTTAAACAATAAGCCTTGGTTAAATATAATAAGCAAAAAGAAAAAGAATAGGAAGCCCAACAGAGATGTGCAAACTCACTCACCCAAGTCCCCTCTCTTTCTGGCTACCGTGTCTAAATGCCCTTCAAGTGAAAGCAAGGCCTTAAGGGCACTTTGGTCTATGACCAAATGCAGACCCATATGACCACTGTGCCTGGGACCCTTTTCTGTGGAGCTTCATACTGATTAATTGTTCAGCTGCTTTAGTGAGTCTGTGTGAGCAATTTTTGGAAGTCATTGCCTGCAAGCCATGTGAGACACAGGCAACTCACGTACTGCAGTGTATTTCCTGAAAAATATCTCTTGGGTGGCCCAGCATATGCTTGAGGTGCTTCTCAACGAGGATGAAGCTGCATGAGAATGAGAGGGAGAGTCACTGGACTTCAACTGGCCACCGATGCTGAAAGATGATAGTCACTACTCCCCCCTCCAAAACCCTTTCCTGCACAATCCCATCTGTTTACATTCATTATTTACATGGTACCAGCTATGATATTCTTCTGAACTGCCATGACATGCTGCAGCTCACTAATTCAGTACAAAACCGAACTTGCAAAAAGACAAAATCAGCAGTTTTCTGCTGTACTCTTGGTAAGTGGCTAGTAGAAGGATGTTGAGAGTGTTTGGGGCCATGCAGAGCTGAGAGGAAAGAGCAGAGGCAGAGAAGGAGAGCAGCACTTAGGTAGGAAGAGCAGGAGTGGGACCTGCCTCAGTTGCCACAGGGTATTAGAGGTACCCCATGCTCTTGGGATGGACTCCTGAGTCCTCCTGAGCCAGAAAGAGCAATGCAGCTCCTGCCCACCAGCCACCTCAGAGATGCGGGCAACTAAACACCTGCTTGAAAAAAACCTCTTTCTCAGAGGTTATTTAGAGTAGCTGCTTTCAAAGTGCTTGTGTCTAAGATTTTCCTTAGCTATAGAAGGGCATATCTACCTGTTTCCTAATGCAGGACAGAATGATTTGTCAAGCTCTGCTTTTCCTGAGTCATTGTTACTAAGTCCTGCTGCTTTGAGTAATATTGCAAGAGATGTCCTAAGGTCATTCTTGTTTCTTGTTTCTGCTACTTTTAATATTTTCCAGCTTGCTAGTTTTCTAGCTTCTTGTATCCTGTTTTCATACTCTATGATGTTTTTTAAATTGCCTCTTTTAAAATATATTTTTAATTCTCCCAATGAAATGAACGATCTCTTTTCTTTTTCTTGCAATACGTATTTCTTCTTTTTCTTGTTTTCCTCAGATATAAGACAATAAATACACATGTGCACGTAGATCTTAACGTACCTTGGCTCTGGATATGCAGTAAACACAATGTGATCATTATTTCACACTTCTTCTGAAAATATCAGTTCTACCCACATTTGAGTGAAGATAAAATTACTTCCTAAACTGATCAAATAATAAATCCTTTTAAAGAGGGTATTTATTTAACAGAAATCAAGTTGAGTAAAACTTGTCGGCTCCGGTTTTGGTTTAAGTGGTTTGGAATCTCTACACTTTTGCAGAAATTACCTCAACTTACTTCAACCTCAAAATTTTTTATACAATGGAGGAGGTTCGTATGTTTAAGACACTGAGTCAGGCTCTCTGCAGTTCTGCAGTCTCCCCTCACCTCACTATTGCTCCTTGTCATCAGAAAGGTAGGGCACAATTGCTCAAATTATGTGCAACCTACCGCATGTTTTTCAATCAAGCATATGAAACTTGCAGCTCATTTATGTGTCTTTAATCATTATTCATCACATCTGCCATCCTCCCCAGTTTCAGCATTATCAACTTTAATGCTATCTCTCTCACACAGGGAATGCTTTTGCTACAGTGAAACGGATATTTTTATAACATGGAAACATGTATAACATGGAAAATGGTTCAACATATTAATAACTCTCTTGCCTACTCAGTTCAAGAACTGCTTTCTGGGAAGATTACTCTAACCTCACACAGCAATAAATCATCCACAATAAATCATCCATCCCTCCAAATGACTTGGGTTAAAAGTGGCATTTCACAATGGCATCAACTGGTCAGATAGATTTACAGTGTAAACCTAGAATGAACCTAATAATAAATGGACAGAATAAGAAAACAATTTTTAACTCAAACTAACATCTGCTACTGTTTAATATGAAAGAAAACTGACCCAGGTTCTAAACTTATGTTTTGCACATGCACAAAGTACTGCTTTTAGATAAATTTTGATTAGGAACAGCATGAGTTCTGGTTCCATAATTGCACGGCTGACCAGACTTGTGGTCTTTATATTGGTCTCCAAAATTTTTCTAATCAGGTAATTGGTAGTTTATCATGTAGACAATGTAGCCTTAAAAGGACTGTAATTACATCATTATCATCCACAGTGGGCTGTAAAAGAGCTATTACTGAATGAGTAGTTAGCGTTTCAACCCAAATATCTATGGATGCTCCTTTATTTACAGAGAACAAAAGAAAAAAAGCAGAAGTTTTAATCTTTATTAGCTCTCTGGCAGCCTAAAGAAAATTTAAGAGGGTATCAGTTTAAAAGAACCCCAAGAGACAGAGCATTGGTTTTCCTGTATGGATGTGTGTTAATCCCTGTAGTTTTTCTGTGGAAACCAGAGAAACAAGGTCTTGTTCTCCATTCAACATGTTATTAGCAATTGTCAGAATAAGAAATTTTGCAAAATAAAGCAAAAGATAAAAAAACAACTCCAACAAAAGCTTAGTAAATCACACAATGAACCCTCCCGAATTCTGAGACATGGATTTTATGTCGATTTATAAAATCGTTCTTTGTCTAATCTCACAATGAATGCCCCTTCATCTCCTTCTTAAATTGAAAGTTGAAAGTTTGGAACTTTAATACAGCGGAGAATAAACTTGGGAAACCTCTGATTAAAGAGAGTAATACTGATTGATTTGGCATACAGCTATTCGGGTTTACCGTATTTGTACACTACAAGCATGGTTTCTAACATGTAGAGAAAACCCTAAACTGATTGATTTAGCTATTGTGGATTATATTGCAGGCAATTATATTGCAAGCCACTGGTAACAGCCCGTTTTTGTGAAAGTCTCAGGTCACTGAGTATTACACACAAGCGACCACAGTATCTAAAAGCCAGTGTATATAAAGATTTGGAAGGAAAGTTACGTTAATTCCAACTTCTTTTTCTGCACCTGAACCATAATAATAATAACAACAACTACAATAGTTGTATAATACAATTGAGTTTTTAAAAAACCCTGTCACATATTTTAGTGATGTGCATATGGGAAGCTGGCATTTGTACATACATTTTTGTAAACGAAAATCACAGCAGCTTCAATGTCAATGAAAAAATATGATTTTATATCTTGGGATTTGCCTGTGTCCTGGGAAGTGCCCCTAGGACTGCTTTGCAGTAAAACAATCTCTGGCCTGGATCTTAACTGTATTTGATGGCAGTGTTTCCCATTTGTGATAGAAACAGGGTTCTCTCCTACCATTTGTGAGTTCATGAACTATCAGAGGAAGTTTTCATATTGTGAACATCTGTTTTTTCCCCATTCAGCTGCACAACTACAGCTGGGAAAGACATGAACTGAGCTGTTAGTCATTTCTGAAATAAAAATAGATATAGTCTATGACTTCAAACTTTGGCTATGTGCCTGAGACCATGATTTAAGGCTATTTATTCCACTACATTGCATTACATTAACATACCTAATAACAGGATCTTTATTTAGGAAAGAATTTAAAAAGAATAGAAGGAAAAGCACAATCGTTTCTGATAAATTAAAATACCTTTTTAATGGGGTATCTCCCAAAGGTATGTAGTTTTTGTAATACTACCCTTCAATCATTGACTAGCCAACACATCACAGGCAACACACATGGATCCAAACAGCTGAAAAACTGGCACACTCATTAATCTTTACCCTGGAAACACTGATTTCTGGAAGTTATTTCATGTAATGATGTAGCAGTTCAGGTGTGGCCTGTGCTCTCTCTTTTAGCACTGAGCAGTACAGTAATATATATGAAAAAACATCTAAGAATTACTTATTATGAGTAATTTTGTTTGAGAGCTAATTTAAAAATGGTGAAAATAATAGGGTCATGCATTCTTAGGAGGAAATAGTGGTATCAGCATGTTTATCCAGTGGAGACACACATGGAAAGAATGCTTCCCAACCCTTCCACCTCTGCTGCACTACTGCTTCCCTCTCTAGGAAATCTGGAGATCTCCCAGGGAAAGAGGGGATGAAGCCATCTGTGAGATGAAGGAGAATTAAATTATTTCCCCCATGAAACCATCAGAAATTTTTGAGGGAGGTTACCCCAGACTAGAATTTGTTAACTTTCCTGTAAAAAGTTTTATATAGAGATGATCGCTAGCGTCTTGCTCTGTGTTAATCTGATCATGGCAGCCTGACTCTAAGTTACCAAAGGGTCTTCTGCACAGAATGTCATAGGTCTCACTGTATTTCAAGTGAAACCTGCCTCCTTTTGCTGAGAAAATCTTCCCACTCACCAAAGTCATGTGAAGATGCATGTCAAAGATGTGGAAGACCACTCAGAATGCTCCCACTTCCTAGTTATCACCTGGACCCTTTACTACCCTTTAGCAATTCGGGTAAATGACAAACATGAAGACATATCTGTGTTTCCATAGTCCACAATGTGAATACTCATCAATGAAAGGCACTAACCTAGCAGAGGGTGCCAGCTGAATCTTTGCTGAAGCCCTACGGCTCTAAATTAGGCAGAGAGTAAGCAAGAGCTATCCAGGACACCGCAGCACGAATGCAATTTTTGCAAACAAAGGGACACTAATACTCATTTTGCTTGAAAGACAGCAACTTTCGACAATATTGGCTATCTCAGCAGCATTTTGGAGTCAATATGGATCAGCATGCAAAGGTGTTAAAATCCAAATGAACTGAAAATTGGTTTTGATTAGTTTAGTTTCCAAAGCCATTGACATAGCTGATCGTTACATTACAAGGAAAACTAAAATTATATTTTCAGAAATGTATCTGCCTTTGACTTAGTAGTATTCAAGTTTCCACAACACTTCACATTTAATAGTTTTCCAAGTCTATGTTCTATGCTCCATTTCACTCTCTATAATTCTTCAACTAAATCTAGGCAAAAAGCCAACCAAGTTTTGGTGATTGCAGGTGACTTAGGTGTTGTTTTGTTCAGTATAGTGCTCACCTGCCACAAACTCCAGTGGCACGAATATTTTTACAAAGTTTTACAGTGATCACTGCGCTCTCCTCAGCTTCTGAGGTGCTATGACAGCAAGCACTGGCAATATTCCAGAAAATACAATTTGACAAAAAGACATCATATACTCATATGCCAACAATCTCAGTCAAATTCAGTGTTTGGACAAGATCAGAAAATGAACAAAAAAATGACTGCTTGGAAATGAGCCTCAGAAAGAGAGATGAGTCTGATCTGTGAAGGAAATACTTGAAGAATTTGCCAAGACGGTGCAGTTCTCTTCTTTTAATGGTACACGTGTAAGATTAAGCGGTGAAATATATCATTGTAGAAGTCATTCAAGTAAAACTTTCTGCTCTCTCTGACTGGTAAGGGAATGTGTCTCACCCTGACAGATCGTGGCCTCGTCTTGGATATATGTCGTCTCTAGCTGCATCATATCAATGCATCTGGCTATGAAACTGAGCCTTTAGAAAAAAAACAGTGACAAAGAGCAGAGGAGTGTGGTCCCCTAACAACTCATCTCCCAGTAAGCCTGTCTCCCTTTCTCCACCTTCTCTTCCGCTCTGTAAAATCAAGGAAGAGGTTTGATACTGATGGCAGTAATCCTTACCATAAGGCAAAAGTTCACCTTTGCAGAAGACAGAGACGCTCTGGAGTAATCTCAGATTACCAAACAGAACAGCCACTGCAGATGTCCCTGCCCTTCTCTCAAGAGAAAGGTGCAAATCTGTGACCTGTCTCCTCACATACAGATGCAGAAGGACATAGCAATTTTATTTAAAAAGAGAAAAGAAAACAAAAACTTCCAAGTACTCATTTTTTCCATTAGGGAGAGAATGAGAAAAAATGAACAGCATGTGGTAGATATTAGTCATGTTATTTAGTACTCTACTCACCCTGACGTTTCTATATTTTGTGGTGGCAGGCAATGGTGTTAAAACGTGTATTATCTATTCTGAAAATTCACCTCAAAAAAGACAGTGGGGATGGAGCATTTTTTCTTTAATGTTTTCCCATAAGAGAGTGAAGTGCTGTTTCTATTTACAAAATGTGAGAATAAAACATAGAGTGTGTGAGAAGTCATCACAGGGAATTTGGACCAAGATGAGAGCATGGCAATCATTTCTACCCACTGGCAAGGATCAGCTGTCCTCCCTCCTCCTATCTTCATTCTTCTGTTCTTCCTACCCCACTTCCTACTCTCCTACTGTTCTCTTGTTGTGAATTCTTCCATATGCTTCTTGTTTTTACAGTTCCTCTCTCTCCTGGAGACTGGAGCTAACTTAGATCATCATCTTCAAATATCTTCTCTTGAAATACACCTTTTCTGAGATACTTTCAAATGAGAAATCATGGGAAGTTGTAGCAGCATAAGAGAGAAGAACATGTCTAACAACAGAAAATTTTTATGAGTTACCTGTTACTGTAGATAAGAAAAGAAGTAGTAATTAAGTCCTGCTCCAATAGGGAATTATATTTTGCTGATTATTTAGTTGTCCTTTGGCTGCTTACAGGAAGATAATAGTACACCTATTAACTTCCTATATTAAAGAAATTAATAGTAATTAATTCATACATTTTCAGACCAACACATACCACCATTTGGAGGTTCTTGATGCTGATACCTCTGCCCAGGCCTGTGAAACAAATGCAACCTATGTAATTCAGAAGAGATTTTTTTTTTTCCTTTCTGTTTCAGCAAGAATAAACTGCTTCTGTCCTGCTTGCTCTGGCAAACCACAACAAGCACCCCCAACTTATTTCTTTAGCTAGGAATCCGGTACAGAAACTTCTGGTGTCCTATTGACAGGAAGAAAGATTCATTAGCAAAATTCACTTTTTGGAAAGATGAGGATGTATGTCAGCACTGCTACATTACTATACAGTATGGCCTGCTAACTGAAGGAAGAAGCGAAGCTGGGTGGTGTTGATGCACTACAAGAACCAGTGGCGAAAGGGTGATGGACAGAAAGTTAGGTGCTGCTGCATCTGGGATTAGTGAGAAGAAAATGTGCAAAAGCATATATTGGCATTTTCTCTGACACATCTGCCCCTATGGCTCCCAAGACTGGAGCATCTGTACAAACTCTCCTGCCTACCTAGATTTCAAAAGTTACTGTGAGAATTGCTTTATTTTCCTGCAGTACAAGTAGTTAACCTTTATTCAGCCCAGTTATATCTACTAAGTATTACACAAGGTTTGAATGCCCACACAGCTTACACAGATAGCATTTCTCTGCATATTCATAAGCAGAGTGCACAATGGTGTAATGAATGTGTTGAGCCTCATTTTGGACAACAACCCTAGTGTTGCAACTTGAAGCACGACAAAAACCTCAAAAAAACATTTCCTGGAAGTTTGAAAAAGTCCAGCTGTCTTTTATAAAGTGAAACAACTCCTTTTCTTCAGCCTTTACCACAGTCTTGATGAAGACTAAGACCTTGCAATTGCAGAGGTACCACTAGCTACTATGACTGAGCCACAAGTACCCTAACTATTCTGCAGAGCACAGTTTGGAGAGGGCGTATCACACCTCTAACCCAAAGGGAAACATGCAGAACCTGAACATGAACATGGCTTAACTTTCTCTGTTGATGTCATGTCTTCTATGTGCTAAATGTGGCTTCCTCAGTGGGTCAGCTCCTGAAATCTTGTTAAGAAGAATATAACAGCAGCCTTTAGTTTATTTATTTGTTTTAATAAAATATATATCTTGAAAGCAAATTGAACCATGTTTTCTTTTGTAAAGAGTTTCAATTTCTCAGAATCTGGGATACACTGACAGAAATTGTAACTGGTAGGCTAAAGGAGCCCAGACAACCATCTGCAGCTTAATCATACAACAGGCCCAAGGGCAGCTTCAGGGCCAACAACAAACTGCCTCAGGAATCTGTGGAGAAACCAGATGCTTCTATATACAGGAGAATTCTTTGCCATTTACACCCTTGAGGCTTCTTTGCTTGGAGATGAATCTGCACCAGGGCCAATGCACCCGCAGCATCCTTCTTTCCAAAAATGCGTATTATTAAAAAACATCTCAAGTTCAAGAGAAGAAAATAAATGAATAAACAGATCAATGGCTGAAAAATTAAATTCCTGGTTTTGGAGTTGTTGCTTTCATTTTGTCAATGACTGGCTACATAAAAAGGCAATGGAGACGACAGGCTCCTCTCAAACTACAAAGCAGCACATGAAGCAGGCAAAGGTTCCAGGAACATTTGGACATGCTCTGATTCCTTCTAAAGGAGCACAGATTGGTGAGGAGGTCAGACCTTGCTTAGTGGAGAATTTATCACTGTTTGGTTTCAATGCATAAATTATGTCCATTAAATTTTTGGGTTTTGTGCTGATTCCTTTATGTTGGTGAATGTCTTACTGCTTGAGGACGATTCTTATATTCTTGAAAAGTGCTCCAGTGAAAGTAAGAGCTTGCTCCAGATTTCAGTGTTGAAAAAAACCTGTGCTGTATAGTTGTCTAGTGTTAATTCTTATCTTTGAGTTTTCTTTGATTCTGAGTGTTCAAAATTCAAATTCACCTTTTTTTGCCGTGTTTCAGCCACTAGAATTCCACAGCTGCCTATTGGGAAACTATCATCACAGCAGTCATCTATCTCCATTTGTTTAAATACCAGCTTTTCCCTAGTATCCTCTGCTAACTCTCTCACATCACTATCAAAAGGTCTCAGGCTATGATGATGGCACATATCCTAAGATTGTTTGACCTCCATCCCATCTCCTTGATTCCCATTGGACAAACTGCCAAAGCTGGGCTGGGAAGATTTTTATATTTTTACATCAACAGCTGTAACAATGTCCATCAAAATATAAACCTCTTTTCCTAACATAGAGTCACATGAATAGCTCAGATCTCTTACCAAAGTAGAAAATCTGATATCAGCCCAGAACCTCTTTTAGAAAGAAGAGAATGTCTTTTTTATTTTATGAACTGCAACTGAACATCTTCTACGTTTACATTTTTTTCCCTGAGCATTTTTTGCAGGTTTGTTCAAAATAGTTTACCAATTTTTATTAGATCATGCACGGTGAATTAGTTGTTTCATTTAAAATTTTATTTCCTTTAAAACCTTGTTAAGCTCATCTTCCTTATGACTGAAGAATGTAGCACTGATGTTTTCATGTTTCATCATTCAAAGCAGTTTTCTGCAAAAATGTTCTAAGATTATTTAAGCTAAGAAATTTCCTGCCAAAATCCCAGAGGTTGATATGCTTTTGAAAGTATGAATTACATTAAATTCCATTTATGGGCTTTGAAATATTTCCTTGAGAAACATAGAAAATACTTTAATACAGAAAGAAGTCAGTATGCTAAATTAAATGGAAATGCTTTGGGAACAAAGGAATACATTTTCAGTTGTTAGATAACAGTGCCCTCAAAACATTGCACAATACAGAAATGTATAAAAATCCCATCTAACATTTGGCTGTGTTGTATCTGATATCCTGGATTGCTACAGGATCAGAGGATGAGGAATTATCTCAGGACATATGGAAATTAAAATGTCTTCAGATCCATATGGGAAACATCTCTGAGAGCAGAGCAGAGATTTATAGGCTGATGTTACTTCCTGTGTAAAAAGAAAATCCCTTCTGCAGGAATTGTCCTTGTCCTGGGTGTTTCCAAAACTTTGTTTCCAAAGTGTTATATTTAGTAGGGTAACTTTCCCTGTGCTTACTGGTTGTTCTTCAGTCTTGCATACTGATCATAACATTTCTATTGACTGGTTTTCTTTCTACAGTGGGATTAGTTGGGCTGCTTTGAAATTATTACAAACATTATCTTCAAAGCATATATTTTTCCTTCCTTCCCCTACAGTATCTTTGAAATGTTTAATCATGTAGAATAAAACTGTTTACCTAGCTCAAATCAACAGCAGACTAGAGGCAGGAGAATATGGAAATGATTGACGAAGATTCCCTATGCCTCTCGTTACAGGTTGTCCTAACTACATTAGGGCTTATTTTGTGAACACTTGCCGATGTATATATGCAAACATGCCAACACCAAGACATTCAAAAGTGGCTTTTTCATAGCCTCACTGTGCCCATACAGATGAGTTTAGGTGTCCAGATAAGCATGGCAGCACAAGCCAGCAGGAGTGGTGAGCAAGCAGATCTGCTATCTGAGCTCTCAAGAGAAGAGCATCATATCTCTTCCCTGCAACTCAAATACCCACAGTGGAGCTCATAACATCTGGGGGAAGGGACGTGGAGTCCATTAACTTCAGGACAATGTCCTTTGTTCAGGAACAGGCAAACACACATGGCACAGTGTTTGCTTACACCAATGCATGTATATATGCACGTGAACTCTCTTTTTCCCCAAATATACAAAGACCTACCAGATCAAGTGATTTACATTTCCAAGAAAAATACCAAAACCTGTTTTAGAGAAGTGGCTAGGGTAACTAGCTGTCTCCTGTTCTAAATCACTGTGGTTTAATATCTCTACACTAGTTGATTAAAAATCTATGTTAAAAGCAATTTTACCTGAAGATTAGCCACCCAAGCAGCTCCCAGGGAAACAGAACTTTACAAAAATAATTCAAACAAATAACAAGATTCTCTATATGGAATAAAAGAGAGAAGAAAAGACTGCAAAAAAACTTTCAAAATTCCTAAACTATTTTACATGAAGTAATTTACAACCCTTAGTTCTCAACCTGGAATCACAACACAGCATCTCAGTCACAATGTAAATCTTACCTTTTCTCTCCATTTTAAGTGACTGACATTGCTAAAGCATAAATTGTAAAATTTAATGACAAATAGATCTGGGATACAATGCTGAAGTATCACTTATTGCAATAAAAAAAATTCCCCCTGACATTTACATATTTGAGCAAACGTTATTCGTTGTGTAGTAATTAATATGATTTCCTTTTTCTGCCTTTAAAACAAAGCAAAAGAACAAAAACACCACCTAAAAATATTTTCTGTATGATTCAGGGATGATATCCTTCTCATGAATGAAACTGTCTTGGTGTTTGTCCGTGCAGCACTGCCCGCTTCCCGTGGCAGCAGGAAGCTGTAGGATGGCATCGCTCAGGCAATGTTAGCAGGCAAACCTTCAGTCTGAAAAAAAGAAACAGCCTTTATTATTGTTGCATCTATACATATTTAAATTGAAAGTGTGGCAATTTTTGGCTTGCATTGAAGCAGACTACTGAGATTACTAGAGAGGACTGGAAGAGGCAGGGAGGTGCGTCAGGGACTGTTTTCCCATAGTGTTCTGCTTTGGTGCAGCTCTCTGACTAAGAACAAAAATTGTCAGGCTCACTAACTGATAAATTCAACTTTGTA
Organism: Nycticryphes semicollaris; assembly: GCA_013400055.1. Classification (NCBI taxonomy): domain Eukaryota; kingdom Metazoa; phylum Chordata; class Aves; order Charadriiformes; family Rostratulidae; genus Nycticryphes; species Nycticryphes semicollaris. The sequence continues at coordinate 364,595 of VXBJ01007380.1, forward strand.
TCTCAGTATCCAGATGGGGAAAGGAAAGTGGAGTAAATAGTTGGGCTACTGGTCATGCTGTTAGTTGTGCTATCTGCCTTCAAAGCTGAAGAAAAAGCTCCTCCCTTCCCCTAAAGTGTTGGTGTGTTCAGTAAGAAACAAATACAGCAAATTCACTCTTTACAGTATTTCTTTTATATTGCTATCACTTGTAAAGTCAGCAACCAATTTCAAATGCTGACAAAGGTTTATTTTGGCTCACTTTTTGTACTAAAGAGAATAGTATTGCAGTGCTCCTATCTGGCACTTCTCACCTCCGGCTCTCAGGTTTAAGCAATGCTTGGTATCTCAAGGAAAAAGTGCTCAGAGGCTTTTTCCATCTTAACACACTCCTGTTGCTTTTGCAACATAGTGTGAGGCATAGTGCTGAGATTGCAGCTTTATTGTTTGAGGGGCAGCATAGACTGGAGAACAATGAAGTTGGGCCTGTCCCATGTCTATCTCTCCCACTACCCCTAGTCCTTTCAGCAACCCCCAGGACCCCTCTGATACCTCCAAAGAAGCCACAGGTCTGCCCAAAGGTGTTACTGCATCCGGCAACCTGTCTGCTGGGTGCCAGCTATAGCAGTGCCTGCTGAAAGACTCATGGCTGTCTGCAGACAGGATTTAAAATCAGTGAGGATGTGGCTGTCTGACTTCTGTGCCAGAAGCACAAAGGAGGAAAACTCGTCTGATGGAGTCTTGGTCTAATGCAATGCATACAGCTGTGTAGCACCCAGGTAAATCCACATGACAGGGCTTGCTGGGTTGAAAAAGTTGTTACTTCTGTAAAAACACAGCAGTCACACAGGAGTTCTACAGCCTGCAGTTCCTCATGGCTACCCTCAGCCACTCTATTCCCTTAGCGAGAGTCGGTACCCCGTCAGGAAAGACTTGACCACCTGTGGATATTTACATATCCAATGAGCAGAAGAAAAATTAAATGGCTCTGCTTTGCTTTATTTCTTGTGACATGTGCAGAGCGTTACATCTGGATGTGTCAAAATGTATTATGTCACGTGGTGCTCTGTAACCTGGTGGCACCGAAAGTGTGTGTCAGGCTGCAGAAGTAGCTTACTCAAGACAGACTTAAAATCAACAAAAGAGAAAAATTAAATACCAGTTTCCAAGCCAGGGACCCAGCTGAATTTGCTCTCTTGTCTGTGAAAGTGTGTCAGCTGGGACATCTCTGCTCACAGGAATGTGTCCTTAACAAAACCTCGAAGTCTCATCACATCTACAAAGTGTTGAGCTGAAGTTTAGTAAGCAAGAAAAGAAAAAGGGAAACTATGAAGCAGAAGTAATTATTTGTTAATTCAAAAGATCTGGAAAATTTGAGGCTTTCTATTGCAAGCTGTTCATTTAGCTGCTTCACATATGTATGAATCCATGTTTCTGCAGAGGGAGTTGTTCTTTCGTACTTCACTTCTGCTCAGACGATAATGTTAAATTGATACAATAAAATATACAGTGTTAAAATGCTAACTTTTAATTTAATTTAATTTACGTTATTTGGATTTTAGAACTTGAATTTTAAATATAGCCTTGCACTTGTTTTTCCATTCAGCATTTTGAAGAGAAAAAGAGGTGTGAATCTTAAAAATATCCAAAGGATCCCATTTAACCACTGAGGCTCATATCTCACTGAAATAACTGGATATGGCAGTACCCAGAACTGTTGCAAAAGGCTGAAATAAATTACAGAAGTAAATACTAGTATGTTGTGGCTGGGTTGTGTTTGTGACTTGAAATGTTAAACTTGCTTTTAAAAGAAAGCTTAATTATCTTGTTTATGATATCTATACTAGAAATGGGAAGGAATTCTTGAAATACATGATGTACATTTTTTTTTTCTCCTCTCACAGCTTTATTTTGTGAAGCTTCAAGTGGCAGGTTTTGCTTACGAAGACTCTCCTGTGTGGTTACACTGGAAGCTTAACAGGCTCCTGCACACAATTAGCTGAGCATCAGCCCCGTGGGCTTCCCACTCTGAGTAGTGAAAAAGGACACCCCGGTGCCATAAAAAAGACTTTATAGCCCTGTAATAAAACTCCTTTAGTAGTAATGATGTTGCAATCAGCTGTGAGAGTCTGCTACTTCAGAAGAAGCAGGGTTTGTTTGAAGGCAGAGACGGTATCTTATGTTAGACCAACTGAAAATAGCAAGTGACAACAAACCTTTGTTCAAGCACACAAGCCTGAGGTTAAACCAATTCAAAAGAAGAGTTTGTGTGCCTACAATTTTGTCTGTTTTCATACAGTTTTTGCAATTCTTTCAGGTGTTCTAATAAGATGTTAAACTTTGCCAAAAAAAAAGTCAAGGTAAAGTGCATGCTCCAGTGATTTGAAAAACGGTAAAAAATCGGTTGATTAACTCAGCTCTGTCAGCAGCCACCTTACAGAAAGGCTCTACTTTTTCAAGTTGCAGGTGAGAGCTCTTCTTAACTCTGTAGCAAAAGAAACTCCTGCTGTTCTTGCTGTGGAAATGGAAGAGGAGGTTTTCCTTTCAGTCCAAAACAAATGTTCCCTTTCACTTGCAGCTAAACATCAAGGGGTTTATCCTGAAAGGTGGGGTTTTTCTTGTCTCCATGCAAGTGAAAATAACATGTATAGCATGTAACTGAGTGTGTTGTATTGGAAAGTTTTTTTGTCTCTAAATTAGTGCAGATCAGAATATATGGGTTCTTACTGAATTCTAAACAGTATTGATTTAATTTTTATAAAGTGAAGATATAGAAACAAAGCCACACAACTTATAAATTTCTTTGTCCGTTTCCATGACAGTCTCTAAAGAAAATACAGAAGAAAATGTGGTTCTGCTTCTCTTTTTCTCCCTTTAGCGCCAAGAAGTTGCAATATAGTACTGAGTTTTATGTGTGCTTGTGATAAACAGCAATAAGTTGTGGTCAAGGAAGTGGTTTTCTGTTCCATGTAACAGCAGGTACTAGTGGTACGTCTTGAATCAGACACAGAATTTCTATAATACTAAAAATGGGAAGTCAAAGTAAATTCAGAAGCAAGTAACAAGAGTTGTATCTTCTACACCACAAGGCATTTAATTGGCCTTAACCAAGTGAATCAAGGACATGAACATGATTTTCTTGTAGCAATTCCCACCAAAAGTGGTTTCATTCTCAGAACTTAACCATCCTTGCGTTGCTCGTGCCTTCCCCATCCTCAGTGATACCAAGTTCCCAGGCTGTGCAAACGCAGAGCTTCACACTGCCCCAAAAAATTCACACATATATTTCCCACCATTTATCTCCAGCTCATCAATATATACATATTATCTTTCAGCAGGACTCAGGACTCAGCATTGATATTTTACTGCCTCAAGACTGTTCCAGTTTGGCTATGTTGTGCTTATTTGCACCTCTAAGAGGCCACAGTAAAGCCGTAATTTGCACCTTTCAAGGGACGAAATTCAGAGGCAAAACGAGAAAGGTGTTACTGTTCAAAAGCTGTCAAAACAGAAACTTAATCAGGAAAATCCATATAAAAGGGAATGTGGGACAGTATGTGATGACAGCCTCTTGTTACAGTGCCTGTACACAGCATGGGGCTTCTGGATCACACTTCTTCTGACGCAGCCGAGACACACGCTCCGCTTTCCAGGTGTCTGAGCTAGGTAAAGCAATCTCTTCATCATCCCGCTTCCTCTGTAATGTGATCAAATCCATCATTCTTTTTGTTATCTCCTTTTGTGTTTGCTTTGCCCTGCAGTAATTTGCTAACTGCAAACCAGGCAAGTGCTTTAAAAACATACAAGCCTGCTGCAAGTTAAGTCATACTTATCAGATGTGCTGGTAGTGAATCATGCTGACAGATTGGCTCTGTTTACCTCAAACAAACTGTCAGAAATGTTCAGTACCCGAACCAAAGCATGGAAAAGGCTTTCAAATGCACACACAGATCAGATCATAGCCCAATGCGTCATATTTTGCATATTTCATAAAGGTGCCACATGTACATTTGCATGTAACAATCTGAACACACTGTTAACAAAGATATTTGGTATCACTACTAGAGAAAACAATTAAGACTCCTGTAGTTGATGGGGCAGGAGTGGATTTTCTCAGTTGTTCTGCCCAGCAAGTCTGGCTGGGAGCTGCAGGAGCTGCTGAGCTGCAAACACTGCTGTAGTTCCGCCAGTGCCCTGTCCCTTGGCTTCATACAAGGCTCCCAATGGTTTTGTGCCACTCTGTGCCATGCTGGGTCTCCAAAAGGATGGTGCATGGGACCATGTGAAAACTGGGAGTACAGGAGTACAGACAGCGCAGTCTGCTCCCGCGGCCAGAGCACTCATTTGACACAAGCAATAAGAAGCATTAAAACGTGTTTGCTTTACATTGCCTGGGAATTTCCCTCTCCATAGGGGGCTGCGTGTAACAACATTGGTTTTCTTTCAGATTTGCAAATTTGGTTCTAAAATTAGTCTTCTTAGCAATTTTGGAAACATTTTTGAACTGACTTTCTTTAAAAGGCTCATACCCTCAACATGATCGTGTTTCCAAAGATATAACCACACACACATACAGCTCTAATTCTGATAGCAGCCCTTACATACTTGCCACAGAGACCTCTCTGCTCATGGCTATAGATTGGGAACCCAAGATGACCTTCTTAAAAATAAACTTAGATACCAATCTTTGTTTTAAGAGCTTTTAATATAATCTACTTCCTTGCACAAGATTCAGAATTAAGAATAAGATGATGCAAACCCTGGTTGAAATTTGTAATTGCAAAGTTCAATGCTGTAAAACCTGGGGAACTAAATAGTTCATATTGAACAACTTACCCAGAGCCTTGCTCAATGTTTAAATGGAAACCAGCGGGACAGTCTAAGACTATAGCAGAGGGAGCAGCAGAGGGTTGTTTTGTTTTTCATTTCTCCTTGTTTTATTTTTTGGGGGTTTTTACTACATGTGAAAGTGTCTGAGAACCCCCTCCCATGGCTATGTCGCATCATCTCTAACTTCCCTCAGCAGGGACCAACCCAAGATCTGCACCTTATCCAAAGGAGCTGGCAAGTGTTTAAAATATGAGCAAGGTTTCTCATTAGAAATAACTACACATCAGGAGTTCAGAACCACGAATGTCCCACAGAGAGAAGGAGCACTGGTCAGAGCTTATTTATGTCAACAGGAATTCAATTAGGATCGACCTGGGCACCCACCAACATTGTTATGTTAGGGGGACTTAAGAGGGAAAGTCTTTCCAGGGCTGTACTCTGCTATAGAAACTGGCTTGGAGCTGCAGTGTCTGTCTGCTCTCTAGGTCTGCACGCTCCCCAGGAAACAACAGTTTGTTTGCATCCAGTACCACTGAACGTTGCAAATAAGGCACTCTGAGGGGTGCTGCGGCTAGACTTACAGTGGCTGGATGTGATACGAATGCCTAGTTTGTGTTTATGATCCAGGACAGGATTATAAACTGGCATTTGGCCACAGTAGACAATAATTAGGTAAAAACTATTTCCCTCAATGAATTTTACTGCTAGTGAAAAAAGGATTTGTTTATATGGGGAAAAAAAGGCGGGGAGATAGTAAGATCTGATCCTTGTAGGGAACCTGGTAATATCTTTTTCCTGCCAGGTGAACAGAGCTCCTGACTTCTCACACAATGTGTAGTTTCAAAGCCATCATCATGTTTATGAAAGGGACCGAGAAGACCACTGTGCTATGAGTTTTTGCTCTTGACTCCCGCTGTGTTAGTTTTGCTGTGGTAGTACTTTCTTGATTTCCAGCCATTGCCACCTTAAACCAACACTTGCAAAAAGTGAGAAAGGAAACAACAAGTTGTTCTAACCAAAACACCTGCAGAACCCCGGCTGCTGGCAACTACATTTTCCTACTTTTATGATTATCTGTTACTTAGGGGGAGACTAGCCTTTGCAGAGGACAAGAAGAGGGGAATCTAGAGAGATTTTTGTGGATCTTTCAGATACTTTTACAACTGTTGTTTTAGAAGGGTCTATGACCCTGCAGAAGTCCATCAGAAAGACAGAAATACAGGCAGCTCCAAAAGCTGCCTGAAAGATTTCTTTACATAGACACTCCTTTCTCTTTGTTTTCAAGGCATTAGCAACAACATTTTATTTTTGTAAATACAGCAGATAGACATTTTTCTATTTTTATACAGCTTTTCACCTTCAAAAATCTGGAAATGAGTGCCACTTGCCAACTCCAAATGAAAATACAACCTTCTGTTGCTGCCTCTTGAATAATATTATCTGTATCTATAGTACAGGGGAAAGGAATGGGGCAATGAGGGAATGGGGAAAAGCAAGATAATTAAGACATTCTTCTCGCTCGATGATACTGAAGCAAACAGCAGATATATTAAAAATACTCTCTTCACAGTACTTTACATGTTATATAAAGTCCTGGGAACGAACCGTCCTCATATGATATTTTAAAATGACAAGCTAAAATGAAGAAAGTTTCTGATGGCATTCGCGTAGTTCTGTGAAGCAGACCCTGCTCAGGCTTCAGCTTTGGGCTCCGCATTTAGGTTGCTGAATCTGTCAATCACCAAAGGACCGTGGGCTCTTTCTTGTCTTCCCTGGTTAGTTGACAGCAGCTTCCCAAGTCCGCAGTGCCCTGAGGTACCACCTACACAAACAGATGTACACAAAACATTTCATTAGTAAGATAATTTGATCTGTGTTTTGGAAATAAACATGGCTTTTTCTTACTGGATGAGAACAAAATTGTTGAAGAATATTTCTAATGTTGTTACAAGTGTATTTATTTAATTGTTCCTTCCTGGTTTTCCTTTTTCTTACTGGAGCCGCTTTTATTGAGTTCCCCGACAAAACTACTAAAATCTCAGCCTTTGCGACATCAGAAAAATCCATCTTTTACATCACCAGAGAAGACACAAGCAAAAGAAAAGGCTTAACAACCAAAGAGTCTAGTGTGAGATAGACATGCTAAAGTCTACGCCCTCCCCCCAGCTCTATAATATCTATTATCTATCAGTTTCAGTGAACTCTTTCAAATTGTTACAATACTGTGGGATGTCACAAGGTGCTTATTGAAATGAAAAATACTGTGAGTCATCAGTCTCTTTTTCCAATAATAGACCTGGGTAAGCTCGGGGTCTGCCTGACCCCTGGTTTATCAAGTTATCTGTCGTCTAAGACACAAGAGATTAAAAGATTCTGATTTGTTTAGATATGTTACCTAATTCACTGGAATTGCTTGTGTTTCAGGCACAAACAAACTTTTCTGCAACTAGCTAAAGATGTCACATGGCAAATTTCTGTTCATTTACTCATCCTAGAACTGTCATTTTTCACGTTCTGTAAACCCCTAATTCTCCCTCCCTCATTTCCCCACCACCACCTTTACAAAGTCACGTTCTGCTTTCCTGTGTTGCTATGACAACATTTACACTTGCCTTTTGAAGGCAAAATATGTGGCTTCCTTCCATATTTCTGTCAGCGTGCTCTTGTGTTAGAGGGACACACATGGGAATGAAGGCAAAAGCAGATAAAGGTTTAAGCAGCCGGCTGCAACTTTATTTCCCAATGTAAAGGGCATTAAAGTGGGTCTAGCATGGATTTACTCATGATATAATTCCTCAGTGTACCCCTAAAACAGATTCACTCAGTTTAATCTTCTGAATCTTCTTTCTCAGTGCAAGAGAAAATTAATGGAGAAACAGTGAAAACTTCAGACCTGCCTCACTCTCCTGTCTCCTTTCATGCAGGCAGAGAGACCACCAGCAAAATTCACAAGGGCCTTTACTTCTAGGGACTTGTCAAATAATTCCAGAAAGGGACAACAGCTAAAAGGAACTGAAGGTTAAAGCAGGATGCAAGCTACTTTTTAAATTAATCAGGAGGTAGAAACAAAGAGAAAAAGCCCTTTCCTCTCCCCTGCAGCCGCTCAGAGAAAGGTCTTTGTGAATGCAGCCTGTTGCACTGCAAAACATAGGAACTAATGCTTGCACCTGATAAGAGTGACGGTTGGTTATATGGGCAGAGAGGGGTGCTGTGCCCCAGTTCCCAACAGGATCCTCAGTGCCACTGCCTTGTCAATGACATTTCATACCATGACCAGCCCAACTGACCACTGCCTCTTCACAGCTCCAGAAGCTGGCTGGCATCTAATCTACAGCAGAGGTAAAGGAAAATTCTCCTCCAAAGAAAAAACCTCTACGAGAAGTTTTGAAGGAACTGGATCTTTATTAGAAGTGCCAGGAACTGAAAACTGCCTGGCTCTCCTATTTAAGCCACAGGACCCAAATTAGATAAGTCTTATGGGCTGCAGCACTCTCTCTTTGGAACATAAAACCAGATGGAGATGGAGACATCACATTCCTTCAAAGCAACAGAGATAGGCTGGCTTAGCTGACGCTTATTTCAGATCTCTTTAAAATCCTGCAGGAGAAGATATGCAACAGATATCTCTATATTTCTGGCACTATTAGCAATCTGAACTGTTTCTTCTTACTTGGGCTGTGGGAGCATTGTCCTTCCTTTAACAGAGCATACCTCTACAACACACTAGCTAAAGGAAAAGCTTGTTCCTGCAGAGCGTGGGAAAATACTGAACTCTGACCACTACTGACAAGATGTTAAACCATGTCAACAGACTATAGAACAAATACATCTGCAAACAAAATGTGTTGCCTTTAAGTAGATTATTCATATGTTCTTCAGTGTATAAAGGTATCAGCTGAGTGGGCTTAGAAAACTCACTGCAGACAGAACTGTTTCCTACAAGAAGCATGAAACTCCAACATTAATCTAGGTTGTATGAGCATGCCATGAACTCAGGGGGAACCATGAGGGCCTCTCTTCCTTCAGCACCAAACCCTGTATTGTCCAATAATTCCTTCACTCACACTTTCAGAGATATCCCCCAACAAAATGCCATCTACACAGACTTTAGAAGGCAGATAAATACACTGAAAATTATCAACATAGAACAAACATGATCTAGCATGATCTGAGGCCAAATCAAGTTTGCACAACGCTGGTGACAGTTTCACTTTTGACAGAGAGGCTGGGTACTGGAGATGGCTCTTCAGCGCCCATCTCCAACTGTGGAGAAGCTACTTAGCAAAACAAGAAATAGAAGGTGCTCACAGCTGTCTTACAGGGAACCTGATCAACTCCAACCCCAAAACCTGAAGTTCAAATCACAGCTCCAGTTCTCAGTTCCATTTTGATCTCCCTGTGCTTTCCCACCAGTAAAAACTGCTGCTCTCTGGATCTGCTTTTTGGTATCCAAATTGTAACCACTGTCAGCTCCTTAATGTTTGTTTGTTTTTTTTTTTTTAAATCCAAAGATGTACCTTAATCAATAATTAACCCTTCACCATGAAGGGCAGTGATCTAAAGAAATGGGCTTTGTCACATATTTACAGGGCTGAAGTCAGTTTCCCTGTTCATGCTACTGCAAACCAAGGAGTTACATAAACACTACTGAAAGAGGTGAGTTTTGGCAGACATCATTGGCATATACTGCACAAATGATGGGAAGAATTTTTCCTCTGTAACATGAGAACTCCAGAGAAAAGGCAGATGGAGCAGGACTCTTACAGTTTCCAGACCCTTAGTCTTTCAGAAGGCCGACCCCTCACATGGGCAGTTTTGTCTTCCCTGGGCAGCAAAGGTGGGATGTGTTAGGGTGCAGTCCCACATGCACCAAGAGCAGGAGCACTCTCGTGCCCACACGCCACCAGAGGCATCAGCAGAATCCCACTGTGCCTCAGACCTGCTCCCTCTTTTCCAACGCACTTTTATATCTCCACACAGATTGACTGTGGCACATTTATATCCAGCAGCGTTCCTCTACAGCAGGGGATTCTTTGTTGTGAATTTATGGCTGGATTATGTCCCTCTTTAAACTACCTCATAGGACAAAGCAGCTGTAACACATGGTGCTCACAGCACTCCTGCACTGGCAGCAGGCATGAGCGATGGGCAGTAGTCTCACCCAGCCTCTGTTGTGTTTTGCCACAACAAACCCCTCTAATGTGGTATGAAAATTTAGGCAACACCCTTTTTCCCTGAGGTAAACAGTTTTAACGCCCATATTTCAGCTGAGCAACGTAAGAAAAAAAGGAAATGAAATACGCCTATCTTCTGAAAGCATATTTTCAAAATTTGAGCTGTATGCACAGTTTTGGCCTGTGTTGCATCATTCCTGTTTAAAACTGCATTTAAAAAATCCACAAAAAATATATACAACAGCCAATTATATTTTTCTTTTTTATTTTTTTCCCGACTCCTTAGTGAAATTAATGTGTGCATGCAAATAAGGGTATATTTATTTCTCCATGGTGGTCTCTCTCAGCTCATTTTACTGTCCCAAGAGAGCAGTCTCAGAATTTTTCCTAAATCAATTAATAATAAAAAAAAATATTTCAAGCTAGGGACAGTGAGGATTACTAGCTCATAATAAGTTCCCAAATCAGAGATGCTAGCTACTGTACTGCCCTGTGGCCACATAGCGCCACGTCTATATTCTTAAAAGACTAAATGATTTGTACCTGCAGCTCCTATCAAGCACATATACTAAGATATTGCTTTTGTTCTGATTGGTGCAAAACATCATTCTGCATACAGACACATGGATGCAGAGGTCACAGGCAGAAAATGCCTAACCCATTTAGGGCATGTTGGTTCCTGCTCTGTTTTTATTAATAATTTGGTTGCTTTGTTTTGGTTTTAAGACTCAAACAATGAAACTTCACTCATTAGCTACGGAACCCAGTTCATAGCCTGTCATCTGTGACAAGGGCTCTCTTGATATCCAGGCTTAATTTTCTTTCCTTTAATTTCTACTTCTTAATTGGAGTAGTGTATGACATGCTAACTAATTTCTTTCCTACATTAGGCCGTAGTCCTGCACATATTTATGCAGATGATTAACTTTGTTATCACAAGGAATCTGAAATGAAAGTGACAAAGCAATAAATGCGTAACATTTTGGGGATCTGATCCTCCTCAAATATCTGTTGATTCAGACAGCTATGGTCTCCTTAAACATTGCATTGTCAACCCACGTATTTTGTCTAGGTTAGTCTCCTTTCTGAAAGCAATCCATCCAGATCATTAATCACGTAGTAACTTTTCCCTGTTAAATATCCAGTCTCTTCAGTTAATTAAGTATTCCAATATGAACACGATGTTCCATGTCTGGCTTCTTCACATCTGTCCATTATCATGTAAGACTCATTCACACGTTTTGTCACAATCATTGATGTACAGCCATGTTCAGAAAGATACAGCTCCCAACTGGAAATGCTCCTGGGGGTGAACAGCATATGCTCCATTTTATGACACTGGAATGAATGTGCATTGCTCAAAAATTTTCTGTACCTTTTTATAATGCATAAACCACATTAAATAATACAGAAAAAGTTAAGAAGATTTGGTAGAACAGAGTATTATCTAGCAAGAAGAATCAGGTAAGTCTAAAGGAGACTTCCTCTAAACTGGAATTCACAATTTAATGTAATTCAAAGCCTTTATCTCAAATAAGAGATAAAGTTCCTGAATTCTGTGGTGTTTTCCTCATGCAAAAAAAAAAAAAGCATGTAGAATAAATAAATAAATAGGAAGTGCAAGAACATTAAATAACAGCAGGGTAACCACTTTGAGCATAGGAAGAATTAAATAAATAACTACTTATTTAACCCTCATTCTTACACACTCCTAATGTCTTCCTCAAACACAGATGATCTGACATTAATGTCCAAGAAAATCCAGCCTCTCTACAAAGTGCAGTGCAAAACTGACAGCCATCCCTAGGGTTCAGCTAATATCTTCATTGGACAAGAATAAAAAAGAAAGTTGCATGAGCTCTCACCACCACTGCAGCCCCTGCGAGTAGTAGCAGGTGGAAAGTCTTAGAGCAAATACACAGTGCCATCTTTTTTAATCATGATTCTTCCACACATTATAATACATTTAAGCACTGTGCTTGCTCTTTAAGACAGCCTCATCTTGATAATCAATGTAGCCAGTCTAGTGAAGTGCCACTTTCCTGCTGTGAGAAAGCACAATTCTTCTTACTGCCACAGCTCCCTGCTGACATGTTGTAAAACATTTAAGCAGGAAACTGTTAAAACTTACTTCTCTTTTTTCCCTCTGTGCAGACAGAAATCTTCTTTCCTGCTGGTTTCTCACTTGAAGTAAGAGCCGTTAAGATGTGCCCTGGCTTTTACCCTGAGCTTTGCCCTAATTTTAACCTCGTGCGACAGTTATCTTAATTTTACTCAGATTTTTAAAAATGACTCATTTAGTAAGATAAACTGTGAAAGTGTCTGGTAAAAGACTAGATTTCCAATAAGCACGGTTAAAAGGTCACCTACGCCAACTTTTCTTCACAGGCAGGTAAGAGGCAGCTTCAGTGCATTCACTTAGAAACCACACCGAGTCAGTTCGGGGCATTCTCGTAGCTGTAAAGTACGCAAAAAGCAAAGAGGCTGGACTCGGATATCTACGTCTGCAATGTCAGGCACATGTTTTTATGCCATAAGCCCTGCTTCTCACCAGCACTTTTAAAGAAGGAAGGGAAAAATGAAATTAAGTGGCTGATACTTCCATTAAGCTGAATAAGCACCTATAATACATGTTAAAGTTTAAGACTGGGAGGCTGATACAGGTATAAGTTTTATAAGTTTTAAACTGTACTTTGAGATAATGAATGAAGTTAAAGCTGGAGGCTGTTGCTGGAGGCTTTTATGCCATTATGAGAAGCTCTGTCAGTGAGCACCATAACCTAATTAGTTTTGATGCAGCAAATCAGCAAAGCCATGACTGGTTATGACCTCTTCCAAGAGCACGAGAGCCAGACAAATGAAGCTTAAGATATTATTAGTTGTTCTGTCGCAAAGTTCCAGATAAAATATGACAGGATGTTGTTGCTTGACTTTGGCATTGTTTCTCCAGATGGCACTCAGCACTGGCTTGTAGCGAGGCTCGCAGGGAGACTGCCACATTGTCTCTGTCAAAATGAAAGTTTCCCAATTACAAAGAGATAATGTATAGAGATGCAAACTTAATCTCCTGAACGAAAGGTTGCAAGCTGTGTAATAGCAGTTGAGGGGAGAGATTTCACATAGTTCGCTTGTTTTAAATACTGCTGTTCAGGAAAGCTTTATTATCCTGCCTAGTAAAACAAAGAAATCAGATGTACTTGAGATGATGGGCGTTAGGGCAGCTGTGGCTGGACTCAGCCATGCCACAGCCCCTCTTGTGGCATTAGTGGGTCTGATCCTCCTGCTGGGCCATTAGTGTAAATCAGGAACAGATGTCTCTGAGATAAAATGGTGCAAGATGGATCAAAAACGGAAATTAAGGACCTTTGAACCACCTGAGAGCTGTTCACTTTCTTTTTTCAGTGGTAGAGCAGGTAACTTCTGACAGTTGGTAGAATGAAATAATGTATTTTCTTTCTCAAATTGTTATGAAATCTTTAGTGGAAAAAAGAAACAGAATATCATGCAAGTGGTGAGTTTAGTGACTTGACAATAATGTTATAAAACACTATCTTCATATTTATAGCATGTACCAGGCATGTTGAAGTTATTCAGTAGCTGCAGTGACAGAATGACAGGATAATAGCCTGATAACCAGCAGAAATGGCATCTCATTTAAAGATTGTTTTGAGGTGCTGGGAAGCATTGGGAATTGTATAAAGGCTAGAAAATACAGTAAGGAGACTAGCCTCCCCTTAACCCATGCACGTAAAGAACTGTTGAGTGAATGTATCACAAACAAGTTTAAAAGCTTTCAGTATATAGCTTTTATAAATCACTCAGCATCACTGAGTGAATCATGATTGTGCTTTTCAGGGTGTGAGTGTCCTCTTCCATCTGATAATCTCCTGATGTTTGAAAGCAACATCGTTCAGGAACATTATCTGAAATACTTCAACACAAAAAATTCCCTTTAAGCATAAGAGAAAAACCTTCATCCTGTGAGGGTGGTCCAGCACTGGTGCAGGTTGCCCAGAGAGGTTGTAGCGTAGCCATTCCTGGAGACACCTGAAACCCAACCAGGCTGGGCCATGGGCAGCCTGCTCCAGCAGACCTGGCTCAGGCCAGGGGTGGCACTGGATCAGCTCTGGGGGCCTCTTCCAGCCCCAACTGTACTGGGTTTCTATGAGTCTATTCAAATTACCATCTTCTAAAAATTATCATCTGTTGCCAAACCAATTTAAAAAAGAAAGCCAAAATCAATTTAAAAAGACAATCACATTCTCTATCTGGTTATAGGGATGTATTTTTGTCAGAGGAAAATATGTAAATACAGGCAAGCAATAACAATACATGAAAAAGCAGGGGTATTTTTGATTCTCTGATTTTATGACTAAAACACAGGTACCCAAACATCCCCAGCAACACAGAAAGGCAGATGATTTCTGCCAGTGCAGAGGTGAGCACCATAGCAGCTGCGGATGGCTTTAGCCACCTACATCTTCCTGTAGGGAGGCCAAGTGCTTCCTCAGAGAGGGCTCCATCCTGTCACCACCAGCTTGGCCTCAGCCCTGCCAGCCCCAGGGTCTCCTTGAGGTGGATTTAAAAATGCTGAGTGACAGCAAAGTTGTGTGAGCTGAGGGTAGGAAGGAGACCCTACACATGGTTAGGCAACTCTTCCTTTTGGGGGACTAGTTTTAAACCTAAGGATGAGAAGGCAAAGGGGATGGAGGGCTAGACAGAAATCTGGATTGTGTTGCCTGGAAGCAAATCTTCAGATAGATCTTCAGGAGGGGCATTTCCATGCTTTTTTTTCAGCCTGGTCCAAAGAACAAATTCAGAGGCAGCATTTTCTGACTAAAGTCAGTTCTTCAAACTGCACTGTGCTTTCTTCATATACATTAGGATGTTTGTTTTCCAGAGCCTATGCATCCATACTGGTAAGTCAGTACAGTTTACTCTTGACAGTAAACTAATGACTGTCACAAGTGTTAGTGTGCTGCAGCCCAAAATATTTAGTAGGTAAGAAATATCTGTGCTTACTAGAATGGAGAGGAATGGTGATACATATGCCTATGCACAGAGCCAAGAACAGCTTCATTTTCAAAGATGTTGCTGTCAATACTTTGCCTTTGCATGCTGCATCCTATTTTCCCTAGATTAGGACAAGACTTCTGTACAGACACGAACAGCCGTGATAGCCACAGAGCTGCCATCATGGAAAGAGAAAAGTTAATGAGGTAGGTCAGTGAACAGCACAACGTTTTGCCTGTAAAGGCCCCTTCACTTTTACTTCCTGTGAAATCCAGTAGGAATAAGATACTTTGAGAATCACCATCAAGGACCTGACTAGAGACAGTGAAATCTTGAATCTGAAGGCAGATGTAACAGCATTTTCACTTCTTCAGAGTTGCATTTGTTCATGCAGACAAAGATAGCAAAGATGAAAGATGAGATTGTCTTATAATTGTAGGATTTGTCTTCTCCAGGGCCCAGAATGCAGCTGTCCCAGATTTTATTCATACATGAGGTTTTAAAAAAATGCAGTGCTCCCAAAAAGTTGTCCCAAAAAGCTGAAAGAGCTTATATTGAAAATCCAAGCTGCACCATGAAAAGAGCACAAAGCAGATAAGAGACAGCTATTAACTCCACATGGGCTTGTTTGTGCCTTGTAGGCAGCAGCATGTTGGTAAACGCCCAGCTGAAGTATGAGGGGTGCTGGTAAATCTCCACAGGGAACTTCATGCACAGGGAGGACTCAGAAGACGGCCTGGAGCTGCATGCTGGGGCTGTGCTCTACCCAGTAAGGAACATCGGAGCAGAGTCTGTGACTGACAGGTCACTGCACTGCAAGCCGTCATCTGATGAGTAAAGATGTGAGTTGGATGTAAAAAGCCTATAATGAGAAAAAAACTGTTTTACATGTCTGATTTGGAAGAGGTGGGGAGGGACTTTTTTCCTCTGCAATATTTAACGCTCTCTCAAATGAGCAGCAAACCAGGGCCTGCTGCTGCTTACTCTTTGAAATTATATTCTCCCTTTCGGCTAAAAAGAACCATGAAAAGCATCTTACTCCAAAGTGTAGCTGTAAATTCAACATTAATAGCGCAACAGAAAAGAGCATTTTCTTTTTCATTGAAATAGCAGGATTTGAAAATCTCCAGTGCAGTTGATGCAGGACTGAAAGGAGTACACTATAAATGGTATTAAAGGAGTAGATAAATGTAAAATGTAAAGAGAGGAAATCAGAAATTTACACACAGAAAAATGAAAATATCTGAAGCAGAACAGCTGGGAGGAAGTGACTCTAGTTTCACATAGGTGTGGATGAGAACAAAACAGTGGTGAGGGGAAACGCCCTGTAAAGGTGACATATGCATTTACAGAAATAATTAGTAAAGTTTATGGGTCTAGCTTCACATTGCTTGAAAGACCTGCAAAACCTTTTGCCTCTCACCATCCCTGCACAATGAACTGCTCCCTGTTTTACCTTTCTGAAGAAAACTTAATTCTTGTTTCCTCATTGATGTAATACAGGTTTCATGTTGTCAAAAGTTTTACAAGAACACATGACGTTCATCAATATTATCTTTCATGAACATTATTAAGAAATACCCTGTGTATTTTGGTCAGGTGAATCCGCTTTGTTCTGACTGCTCATTCAGATGCTGATAGTGGTGCTCTGGAAGCCACACATGCAAATGGTAACATCAAAAGGAAGCGCTTTGATCTTATCTCAGCATAATGCCCATATAAATTCCCTTTGGTATTCCCAAAGTGCGTGGGGTTTACCATTCCAAGACTTTCAAAATTTCAGCTCCTTAGTCTGTTTTGGGATGAAAGGAAGTTCTGAAATGTTAAGCCCGTTGTTTGTTCACTTTGGTGCAGCAGAGGCAGAGGACAATTGATGCTTAAAATTCTCTTCTGTTGGACATTATGACCGGCCAGGTTTTTTATAATAA
The DNA here is from genome assembly GCA_013400055.1 of Nycticryphes semicollaris. NCBI lineage: Eukaryota > Metazoa > Chordata > Aves > Charadriiformes > Rostratulidae > Nycticryphes > Nycticryphes semicollaris. Next base: position 381,519 of record VXBJ01007380.1, read on the forward strand.
GATTCTATGGCATGGTTGAAAATATTCTTTCACAGCTGTTGATGCGATAATCCAGCATGTGGAAGAGAAAACTGAAAAGACATTTCAGCCATAGGGTTTATGCTAATATATATATAATTAGTGTATGGTTAAAGCCAACAGCATGTTTACATCTGGATCCTGTATGATAGCAGTTGATACATTTAATATGGCATGTGGCATAAAACAGGATTAGATAAGGTTTTCTGCTTAGCCATGCTTCTCTTGTGCAAAAAAAAATATTTATAACATGGTTTTCTACAAATCACATCGTAATGCTGAATACTGTTTTGAAATGCATTGTGCATCAGCAGTATTTTCCAAAGGTTAGGTCCCTGTGATTCTTGGTAAATAGCAATGTGTTGGCTCTGGGGTAGAAAACACGCCCAGGAGGATTTTCTGAGGTTTGATTTCAAAATCCCAAACCAACCAGATCATTCCCCAAATTAGCTGGTGTGAATGGACCTGAAAAAATGGGCTGGAGCAGGACCTCACATAAGATTGGTTGTTTAGAGCTAGGTTAACTGAGAAAAAAAAAAAAAAAAACCATGTTAACGTCAACTTTGGAAAACCATGTACTCAAAATCCTAGGCAAGAGCCCAGATGGTACTTTATTATTTGGTGTTTCTTATCCACATGACTCACTCTTCAAGTCCTTCCAGAATCTGAAACTGCACTGACATCTATTCATGCAGTCCTTAACAGCTGCTAATTTCAGTGTGCTCCCATTTCCATCTCCCCAGCCCCTACAGCACTATCCTTCCCAACCTGAACAGGCAGGACCCAAGTGTGGTTTATTTTGTGAAAAACCTAACTAAATTGTAATAATGCATTCAGAGGAAAACTTATCCTTTGTATCCTGATGCTGAGCATCTCTGTGTATGTCACTATGGTGCCTGGTGGTGTGTACTGGAGGCCAGAGTGCCAAATGGGAAAAAAGCAAGTGAACATGTGAACCAAAGGTAGCTGTAGCATGTACTGCTGATTCCTGTCCATTGGAAGCTGCTACCCAGTATGTAGAAGTGATGAGGGGAATGGACACTGAAAATACTTTCCACCCACAAGTTAACAAGAGTGAGATATCACATCTGTACGTATACTACAGGTTCATGCTCAAATCCACTTTTAAGCAATAGAGACATAAAAGAAGTTGAAATAGATGGGATGCAGTGCTGCTAGTCATTCTTTAGGGTATAGGTGTAACACAGGGTAATGTTTGGTGCCGTCAAAGAATATGTAATTCAGTTTAAAGGAAAAAAATGTAGCTGTGTTTCCATGTAAGTCCACTAAAGACCAGAAAGAAAAATGCACGCGATTTCAGTAGTCAGTGGTAAGCACTGGCATCACTCTGAATAAAAATAAGCACTAAACAGTACGAAGATGGAAATAATGTAATATAACAGGATTTGTATTTGGGGAGAAAAGTGCCTTATTTCTTTATGCATCTTGAGTACATTTATGAGTCACATAGTCTAAATAATGAGAGAGTTCAAGCACTACAGACAGGTAATAAATAAAGCCCTGGAAATGCCTGGTCTGGCATGTGTTGCTCTATCATGAAACAGAAGCATTCAATAGAGAGGAAAATTGACCAGCCACTGACAAGAGATAATGGACTTATCTGTTAATGGAGTGAGATAATATAATATTTAATATAACATTCCTGATAACTAGTCAGGAAGATCTACCTGTGCCAGATTTCCAAGGTTATTTGTAATCGAATCCAATTGAGTATCACTAGAAATAAGTGTAAAGGGAAAGAAGTTTCCTCCAATTTATTGTCACGTGCAGAGAACCTTCAAGTCTGAAGACAGAGTCTCCACCCTGAAAAGCTTACAGGCCCAAATTTAGGACCAATTTAGATTTAAGCGAGTAGCTAAGCGCTTTGCAGGGAGCGGGCCTCTCATTTTGCTGCAACTTGATGTCTTCCGGTCCTCACTGCCTCCATGTCTCTGCCCCTGCTCATGGCTCTACAGTCTCACTTAAGCCTGTGCACAAGCACTGGCACCTGTTTGACCCCAAGCTCAGCTGATGTAGCATTATGCAGCTGCACAAAACTAGGTCTTTTTTGTCCCCTGTATTCCTTGCCTGCTGGTTTAATGAGCGGAGTTGGCCTGCAGTTCATTTCTCAGCTGTTAGAGAGCTGGAAATTACAGCTCCCCGTAGGTACAGTCCTTAGTCCTCTGCACGTAGCCATCCGGATGCATAAGGCAGAGTGGGGCTGGTGGGGCTACCTACAGCGATTCTAACAATGCTATTCCTGAAATTTTTTGAATGATTGGTTTTTTCTTTAGTGTTGAGTCTGATTCCCCACATCTGCAGCAGTGCGGTATCTCTTGGTTTCAGTGCAGCTGGTGTATGGCCAACAGAAAAATGGTGATGTTTGAATCATTTGTGGAAGACATCTGGGCTCTTCACTTTATATATGTGTGAAATCTTTTTCTGGTCTTCTTCTGGTCTCACCACTTTTTTTTTTTCTCTGTAATTCCAGCAAAGATGGAGTTCCCCCCCAAACGACCATTCATTTCTTAATACTGAAGGCATTTAGAAAAGATGTAGAGAGCAAGCAAATTGCCAGTAAGTGGCATGTCAAGTTTTAGGGGTGCAGACTAAACTGTGATATTGATAAATCAACATTAAAAAAGGGCCTTATTTGGGGAGTACAAGTTGAATGGAGTTTCTCCTGATGCTGACAGAAGTTTTGCCCACATAAAGAATTTAAAAATTGTGTCATTCATTCTTCTGTCAAGAAGCAAAGTGCAATCTTAGTCTCCTGCCACATATCTTACATATCACGTGCTGTAATAGCTATTTTCTTCAGACAAAAGCCTGATAATGGCACTGCAAAGTACTCCTCCGTGGAAAGATAAAGTGCAGTTCAGAAGTAAGAGATGATGAGAGGGAAATAAAGCATGGGATGATTTGGTGACAGCCATAGTGAGAGAACATATGGAATGGAAAACTCGAAAAGCACATATCCTTGTTATTTAAAAACATGGGGTTGTTAAATTGAAAGAAAAGAAGGAAGGAAGGAACCTGACCCAAAGATACCCCCAGACTGCAGAATGCAATGAGAAATTGTCCAGGACCACAGAGCGGCTCTGCTTTGTGCGGTCTGTCCTGAGGCAGGTCTCGTTTGTCCCTAGCTGTCTCTGAGCGATCCCACCTCCCTGTGTGGTGCCTGCACTAGGACTGGTGAGCTCCAACCAGTCCCAAGGCCAGGCACAGTGATGTTGGGGCTGTCTGCACCCTCTTACGCAGAGAGCAGAAACATTTAAGCAGCATGGTGCTCTGCTCTCCGCATTTCCCACAGGGCCATTGAAACTTTGAGATACTTTTCAGCTCTCAGTCTCTTGAGAACTTGGTTTTTTGGAAACCAGAGCCCACTTGCTGCAACCACTGCCTCTGAGTCACTCTTTGCATCAGCCTGCAGCTGCTGGCAACTTCTCCCACTGAAATATCTTTTCTTTTTTTTTTTTCTCATTTCCCGATTCAGAGACAGGGCAAAACAGCCGTGCCTGGAGCTGGGTGTCAGGAAATACAACTTCACATCTATCATGCTGTCTTGACATTTGGGAAGATGCTCCTTATTGAGGCTACTGCCTTTACTTTTCTTGCCTGGCAGCAGATGTTTATGATTTATACCCATACCACATACAACTTCAGAAAAACACATCTCTTCATTTCCAAGTGATATCGCCATATTTGTCAGTTTTTAGACTCACTATGAAGCTATGCATTGTGTGTTCATTAAATGGAGTGTTTCTTTGCTGGTTTGAGACTCCATGGGTTTGGCTAATTGCCTTGTTTGTTCATTTTTAATTGCTATTGCAACCTCCCAGTTTCAACTACTAGAAAGAGTCCTGAGGCATGTTCCAGAAATCTGCAGGTTTGGGGAGAAATTTTTCTCTGCTACCAGCTCTTCTTCCAGGAAATACTCTTTTCTCTGCTTTTTGTGCTGGTCATTGTCAGCTGTTGCACTCAAAAAAGTGGAACAGGAAAGGATAGGTAGTACTTGACATAAGTAATTCCTGGAAGCACCAGCAGCTCAAATGAGCACAAGGACTTAGCTGGCAACTTATGAGGGACAGGGTTGCTTGGTTTTGTGTGCTTTTAACACATGGTGGTGTGTAACTCCAGTCACAATGCAGGATGCTCTCCAGCAGGGAAAGGAGCAGGACTGCGTAACTGAATTCAGGCAAAAGACAGGAGCTGGATTTCACTATAAGATGGAGAAGTAACCCACCACTGTACCTAGTTTTGTAGGGAGACCAGAGTTCTCTCTGTGTGGACACTGAGAGTTTCTGGTGTTGAGGAACACCATGTATTAACTTGATTTCTTTGTTAGTGTCATTCCCACCTGTACAACAGCTCCTGTCCTGAAACAACTGAGTCACCATTTATATCAACGCAGCATGTAATCTTGTTTCTCCTTCTTCACCGTGTCTTTTATTTTCTGAAACTGCTGAAAAATATTGAAGTAGAGGATATACAGATCAGTACCTGGAAGCACTGGTCTCAGTATAGCCCGAAGTATCCCAGACTCCTGGCACATACTTGTGAGTGAATGTAATTATGACCTTGTAGAAGATGAAAATAAGGGACTGAGGGAGGTATACACTGAGGTTAGCCTAACTTAACAATGCTAATCCACCTACAGGATTCTTGAAAAGTCTGAAGGAGAATATTTAACCCAAAATTTCCAAATTTATATTGCAAGAGTTTATGATGTCAATCTATTATCAACATATGACTTGATTTCAAAGGCCCTCTTGTTGATGTTACCATACAGGCTAAGGCTCGCCTTTACCCTCAGTATATAGGAGAAAATTAATAGGATTAAAAATCCTTCTCCCTCTGTTGCACCTTTTGAGGAAGTCAGAGAGATAAACAAAGAACTGTAATTCCTAGATTTGCAATAAAAGCCTAAGTGACATGAATCTCTGGTCTTCGGTACAATCTGTCACTGCTCCATCTGTAAGTTTTGCTCTGAGCTGAACTGGAGGGCAGCAGTCAATGGTAGTTTCCCAGCCTTAACTAGAAGGAAAAGTCACAACTCACATGAATACTCTTGCTGAACCCCCACCCCGGTCTCTGGTTCACAACTACCATAACCAGAGATAGGTGTCGGGATATTTTGTTGTTGTTATTCTTTGACCTTTTCTAATCCAGTGTAGATTTTCAGCATTCCAAACAACATTCTTGAGGAAAGGAGCTTCCTAACATGCTTCCTCAGTGCTCTGAGGAATATTTTTTGTCTTTCATTTGTTTAGAAACTCAGCTGTCCTGGCTTCATCCTGGCATTGGAAGAAACAGTAAACAATCAGTCCTAGGCCCCCCTCTTGGATGGGAAGCAGTAGCTCAGATCCCATAGTATACATAGTCAGACTCTTTTTCTACTGCTTATCACTTTACATTTAAAAATATTGAATTTTATTGGCTGTATTAAATCCCGGTACTGTAAGTTATTTTGACAGTTCTTCACAGTCAGCTTTCCTCTTAACCACTTTGATAACTATAAATAAGTAGCAAACTTTGTCCCCTTAGTATTCAGCCCTCAAGTGCTTTCTTGCTTTTAATAACTTCCCTTATCCTGTAGCTAGCTTCTTTTTTCATATTTTTTAGTCTTTCATGATAAGGGCTTTGCTCTGAGACCCAATATTATTTCACAACAGAAATAAAGCTCCAGTGAAGCAATGATCCATGGGATCATGGCTATCTCTGAAGGCTGCAGGCATGGCAGCCAGGGTGGGGAAGTCTACAGCTTTCCGTCCACGTCTTTTGTCTCACAGTCAAATTCTCATCCCTCTCCCTAGGAGAAAGATGAGTAGAGCCATCCATCTGTTCATTTGCCACCAACAAGGCCTAGCTCCAGCATGTCAGTTTTATTTTCTTCACTCCCACTGTCTTGCTCCTCTTGTTTACGAGAGAAGTCCTTTAGACCAGTCCAAGCTGTTGGGTTTTGTTCGGCCAGGCTTTAATTCTGCCCTTTGCATCATGCTGGATTTTTGCAGCGACAGTGGCAGGCTGAGCTGGCCCTCGATTATTGGCTCTCCAAGGAGCAGAGACCCCACGCTGAGCATAGCTGGCTTCTTGCCACCTGCTCCTGTGATAGAGGATGGGTGTCAGAACAAAGCTGGCGGCATGAATTGGCATGATGAGGTGAGAAAGTAGGGTGCACAGTGCTCCAGCTGATGCTTGCCAATGTAATTTCCCTTCAGGCAATAATTCTTGCCAGTGTGATGGCCTCCAGGGACCTTCTGCAAGCCAGCGTAAGCCAGAGTCGCTTCTGCTTCCCCATCACTCAGCTGCCATGAGTGTTAACCTTGTATTAATTCAAGACCGAACCCCTAGATTCACATTAGCCAGTTTTCCATAATAGCAAATTGAGGGAAATTACCTCTTCTTTCAAAACCCTTAAAGAGGAAGGAAAAGAAAGCAGCAGCAAGGTTTGGAAGGATGGTCCTGGGAGAAAAATATTTTGTACTGGTGCACAGTATAAATGCCATGAGGAAGGTATACTTACCTGGTTCTTGCAGCCTGCTTGACACTTGCTACAGTGACTTGGTCGTCCTTTAACCAGAACAAGCAGCTCCCAAGTCCACTTTCCCAACGTGTCTCTACAATGGCCAGGAATGGTGGAATAAACTGCAGTGCAACAAAAGCAGGAAAACAAGAATTACCATAAACTTAAGGCAGAAAAGTAAAATGTGGACAAGATTTGAAAAGAGCTCTCTCAGTTTTCTGTAATGAAAATCAAAACAAGAAAAATCTTAAGTGTTAGATTCCAAGAGACAGACAGATCCTCACAGTAAAAGTCAGTTCTAGTAAGTTGGTGTAGGTAGTATCTGTGGGGACTTTTAAGTTTCCCTTTCATCAGAGCTTCACGTTTTCCTGCATCCCAGGGCACTGCAAAGACCTCATCCACTCCCTTCTGAAGAAAAGCTGGGGGCTGAATACCAAGGACTAGCTTGTTGCTACACTTTCAAATTGCTGTTTAAATAAGCTTCTCGGTAGATACTTGGTTTGTGAGTGTTTTATTTTACTTGTGTGGCAAATGTTCCTCAGCTATGGCTGACTGCTTTTATACAAACAAATTGGGCTGTCACAAAAAGTACCTCCTCTCTTTGTAGTTCCCCCTCTAAATGGAATTTTGAAGTTTCCCAAAGGCCAACCAGTCTGAACAGCAGCTAGAAGGTCCATCACCCTGAAGGAGTGACCAGGAAGGTCCCTTATGAAGTAGGAACTGCGTATAAGGAACATCACTGTGAAGGATGGGGCAAATGGGTCATGAAGAGCCTGGGCTGAAGGCTTAGTGCCATGGGAGATCCCCATGATGCTGTCCTGTGCCAAACTCCCAGCCTGAATCCTGGCTTAACTGGAAAAAGCTTGGTCATTTTTAACCAGCCCTCCAAGCACTGCTGCTGACTGTTTAAATTGCTAAATATTTAAATAGTCCACAGTGGGGAAGTATTGGTTCCTCCCACTACAGTCTGTGGGACTTGGCTGTAGTTTTGTATGATTTCCAGCACATTTGCAGACCTACATCACGTTCAAAGCATAAATCTCATCAATTTGCATGAACCATCCCCCTTTGCAGTTTACAGCTCTGTAAATGTCTTTAATAAAAACCTTACCACAGGAAACATCTTAAGATGACTGCTATTTCACAGCTTCACTACAGGTTCCTAATGTAAGTTAATAAGGCAAACACAGTACCTGACGTTTGTGATGGTAATTGCACAGGCCTCACTTTGAATGCTGGCTAAATACGATTGTGCGTGTGACTTCCTTGGTGGAGTGTCCGAAATACAGCGTAAGTTGAGGCCTGAAAAATCAATGGCTGCTTTAATCACTCAATTAAAGCCTTTGAAAATCATTAGCAATTTGGTATGTTTAAAATATTTGTCCATACGCCATTTTTCATCAGAGTGCCAAACCAGCACAACTCTATTTGTTACACTGGAGAACTGCTGCTGGAGGGGTAAAAGGAGCAGCATTAATGCACTGTGGCTGAGCAGGCAAGTGTACCACCAAAGCTGAAAGGCTGAGAAAGTCTCAAGTCGCCTCTCTCAGCTTTACCTCATCTACAGTGCTTAGCTGAGGTCACCCTTCAAGTGGCAAAATACAAGTCAAGGGCCTGGAGAAGTCTTGATGGCTTATAGAGCATTCGTCCCCCACAGCTGCCCTGAGTTTGGATAAACTCCTCCGAGACCTGAGCAGTGGAACGGACCGTGCGAAGGAGCAAAAGAAGCAGCGCCATCAAGTCCTTTGTTACTGGAAGAAAACCAGATGTCTGTGAGACTACTTTTCAGAGTGGGAACTATGAATTAATATAGCTTATAAGAAGAGGAAAATGAACTTTCTGATGACAGGAGCCTAATATTTAATCTAATAAGAAAATAGAAACTGAGAATGGTATTTCAGTCCATCTGGACTAAATCTACCCATCTGCAAAGATCTAATTTTGAAAGATAGTTGAAAATCTCACTTCTTAAATTCTACATTTATTTTCTTTTATGCCTCTTCTTCAGAAGCAGTGGCATCGAAGTGCAGGATCACTAGTCTAAATATATGGCCTCTCTTTCTGAGAGAAAAAAGAGATGTTCAGCGAGGACAAACAAGCAGGCTGAGAGGCACGGACCAATACACCAACACTTTGTGTTCCTCTCAGGCTGTTGGGCTTACCTAAGTGATATTTAATTTTGTGGAGTTTAAGGTAGCTCAGTGAATTTGGGAGAGATCAGGAGTGGGCTGGCAGCAGCTATTTCTGATAATCTGTTGCAGTTTCTTAGTTTTAACAATTTTGGGGTAAAAGCACACTTCAAAGTGAATTGTCTGTCCTTAGAGTGCACCGTAGTGGATGTTGAGCAGAGGCGGCAGCAAGGCATCCTGCTGACATCCTCACGAGGAGAGGAAGCCCCGGTCCCCAGGATCACCCCCTCCTGTCTCACCTCAAGGGTGACGGGTGTCTGCTCCATGAAGTCCTCCTTGCTCCGCCCGGTGAGGGCACGGTGGCCGGGGCTACCACACCTAGATTCGCCTCCCGGGAAGTGTCACCCACCTCGAGAGGACAACCACAGGCCGTGGGAACTTCCAGAGAAGGCTGGACGGCCGTGGCCGCAAGCCCCGGCTTCGCCCGCTCGCCTGCCCTGTGTCCCCCCAGAGCGCCTGGATGCCGGGAACGGACGGTGGCGGTACCCGGTGCGGCAGTGACATCTAGCGGGAACCTTCAAGATTATCTAGTTCCAACTCCCCTGGCATGGACCGGGACACCTTCCACCAGACCAGGTTGCTCAAAGCCCCATCCAGCCTGGTCTTGAAGACCTCCAGGGATGCTGCGCTCTGACAAAGAGCAGGCACCTGTAGAAAGCTCTGCAGGGCTCAGGAGGAACCACTGCCGGGTTTAAAAAGCTCACGCAAGTGAAAACTTCTCAAATGTTTTATTTGGCTATTTATTTGTCCTTTTATTTTATATTTTATTTTAT